>JAQZBX010016357.1:0-15285 GCA_029593785.1 Cabassous unicinctus | reverse complement strand
TGCTTCCCTCAGGTTACTTTTATAAATAACTTCTATATTTTGTCTGATTCAGAAATACTATAACAAGTCATACTCTGAAAAATTTTCTAGAAACTATTTTTGAAGTAATTATTTCTAAAATAAATAATTCAATAACAGAATAAACAAATAAATCATAATTTTTCCTTCAATCTGTGTAATCTTTTGTTTCTTAAAAATATAAATAATTAAACCCCAATGTATGCCAAGAGCCAGTTACAGCTGTGCATTTTGCTAGTCTCACCTTAAAGGGGGCTTACTTTCTCAATTTTATATATGCAGTTATTATTATTATTATATAATCTTTTTATATAAATCAAATAAATATCACAGATTTCATTTATATTATTTTTCCATAATATTGTTAAATTTACAATACTTTCCCAACCAGAATTAAGACCTTTGTTGAGGCCAATGAGATACTCATATTGAGTGCAAACAAGTTAATAATCAAGACAAATAATATTTGATGCAGTATTTAAATATAATGCAAAATTACACAATAAGCAAAATATCAAATTTTTAAATAAAGATAGGATCTTTTCCTGTATTTTTGTATAACTCACTGCACTCATTTCACCCTACACCTGGCTATCAGGAAGGCAAATTACACCAGAACAAGAAATGCATATTAACTTAGCTTGCCTTTGCAGCCTACCATAGCGTGGATGCACATTTTGTTTCATTCCCCTAGCAAATGCAACCATTAAAATATTTCCCTTTCCCTTTCTAAAATAATCTGATACGTATGGCCAGCATTTTCATATAAGGTTTCAAATTAATTACTTTAAAATACAGTATAGGGTAAATGATTAAATAAAATAATTTATTTCTACAATACTCACTCTGATTCACACCAAGCTTATTAATATTTCTGATGTTGACATGTCATTTTTTCCAGGTAAGCCATTTGTGCATTAATTGCATTAGACCATGGAAGCCACCAATAATTCCACTGAATTCATTCTATTTATTGAGACTTTCCCAGCACAAGAAAATTAAATATTTGTGCTTTCTATTATTCTTATTTTTTTATATAGCTATTTAGATGGAATAATTGCTCATAATGATTTCTATCACATGCAGTCATCTTATTGACTAACCTATGTATTTCTTCCATAATTACCTTGTTCTCTCAAATGTATGATATACCTCAAATGTGACACCCAAGCTAATTGCAGACTTGGTGACAGAAAGAAACACAATTTTTATACTATCTGCATGGCCCAGCTCTTTACCATGCACTTGTTTGGCGGCATCGAGATCTTCATCGTTACAGTGATGGCCTATGATGGTTATGTGGCCATCTGCAAGACCTTGTACTACACTGTCATCATGAGCAGGCAGAGGTGTGATTCCCTGGTCATTACTTGCTGTGCTGGGCATTTCTGCATTCCTTTGTCCAGCGTCTCCTCCCCATCAATTTACAATTTTCTGGCCTCAGTTATATAGATTTTTACTACTGTGATATGTATCTTTGCTGAAACTAGCCTGCACTGACACAGACAGAGTGGGAATCCTGGTCATTGACAGTTCAGATATGATGGGCTTGGTGACATTTGTTGTCTTGATGAAAACTTACTTTTTGATATTATATACCATCAGGGCTTACCTTGCAAACAAGCCACAGCAAAGCTCTGTCCACTTGTAGTCTCACATAACAGTGGTTCTGTTCTTTTTGCCTGTTCTCTTCATTGATGTTAGACCAACCACAACTTTTCCAGAAGATAAAGTGTTTGCTCTTTTCTTCACCATCACTGTGCCCATGTTAAACCCTCTGATCTACATGCTGAGACTTGGAAATGAAGAATGCCTTAAGAGAAGTGGGGTGCCAGAAAACATTTTTGATTGGAAAGCAAATGATCTGAAAAGCATTCTGCTACTCATTACACACCCTGTTTAAGTGATGTTTGCTTTATCTCAAGTTTATTAAACCATAAACTCTGCTATAAGAAAAAATACAGCTACTAGCATCAGTATATTAATATTATAATTTACCTCAAGCTACTTTTTTCTCTGTTTATCTGTGTTTCTTACATTGTTCCCTGACATTTTTGGTCATTCCTTCCTTGTTAATGTCTTATTTCACTCTTCCTTTGTATTTTTACTTTGGATTTTATTCACAGGTCACTAACTGGAGCCTATCTTTCTATACTTTTTTTTCATGAATGAATCTCCAAAACATATATAAGTACACTAATACCCATCATCCCAGGCTTAAAAGCCCATAACACCTATGATCTTTCTTGTATTTCCCATTAAAATAAAAAAATGGGGCATCAGAAATTCAGAAATATATTTTGGAACTTATCCCATGCTTTTGTGTTTATATTGCAAGAAAATAAAGACCCAAAATTAATTATGTAGGGTCTAAATAAAAAACATATTATTTTTTAAAGAAATAGATAGAAAAATTGGAAAGATTTTCCTAAAGTTATTTTAATAAGATCATTTTAAAATATCACAAAATTTCAATAATTTTAGTAATATGTGCTATGTATATGCTATACTGCAGGTCTTTTTCATTTAGCAGTGAAAAATTATTAGTAGTAAAAAGCAGGTCAACCATATAATTTATTGTCCAACCTGAGCAGCACTGACCATAAAAGGAGGTGACACTAATAATTATGCTTTAATTATAGGCATGAAATTGTATAGTGTCAGGCGA
Source organism: Cabassous unicinctus (assembly GCA_029593785.1). NCBI lineage: Eukaryota > Metazoa > Chordata > Mammalia > Cingulata > Chlamyphoridae > Cabassous > Cabassous unicinctus. The sequence goes on along the minus strand of JAQZBX010016357.1, from coordinate 12,599 downwards.
CCAGTATGCACAGCTCCATTTAAATGTTGGGGAAGTCTGGAACTCCAGTGGAAAAAAGTTCAGTGTCAGCTGAGGAGTTCCACTTAAGATAACTACTTAGTGCCAATGTGATTGTAATCACAAAGGCAAATACTCATACTGACACAACTTGATCCAATGTATGCTTAAATTAATTATTTCTATTACCATCAAAAGGGAAACTACAAATGGCTCAATATCTTATAGAATGACCATGTGTCTTAGAAATTCCAAAGATTTGAAAAATATTTTCCAATAATTAATTAACAAATTATGATGACATTCAAAACATTATAATAACGTTTTACTTCAGTTAATACAAGTATTTGTGAGAAATTCAGAATATTTACTGAGAAAAAAGTCTCCATAAATGCTAGTTTTGAAATAATAATTCAATTTTTTTAATTTTTTGAATTATATCACTCATACATGAAGATACATAAACAATAAGTGTATAGCAATAGTTGTGAACTTACAAAACAAACATACATAGCATGTTACAGAGCTCTCAAACCTCCCCCTACCACCAATACCTTGCATTGTTGTTAAACATTTTTATCTAATGATTAAAAGAGTCCTCAAATATACCACTAAACAAAATATTTTCCCCCAACCCAACCTATTATGGTTACACCAGCACAAATGCATATAATTTTTCAGTAATTGAAATAAGCATTAAACCAGAATGTGATCCATCACAGGGAATCCACTAAATATATTTAAAAGAAAGAAGATAATTTTCACCAGTGTTATTTACAAGTACATAACAACAATATTTATGCATGTTCTCAAGATAAACTAGTCCTCAAGCAAAAGTGCTTGACTGCATCATTTGTCACACATGGTTCATCTTATATTTACCTGGTAATTGGGGTGTATTTTGTGTTTGCTACTTGCTTCTATCGAAAGGAATAGCACAGCATTTCATATATCCATAGTAGGTAGATATTTACAATTTGGAGCAGAAGTACAGTCAAGCAGAAATATATATGGGATACCTGGGGTTGAGTAGTTAAAACAACAAATACAGTAACACAATGAAAAGACACTCTTGGTTCCACATGAAGTTAAACGACTATAAAAGCCTCTTTTCTGTATTATCACAAATATAGGGAAAGTGGCTGCACATGACCAAGACAAGGGCTGGGCAGTGCGAATCGGGGAATATCAGCTCACATACCTTTGGGAGTGGGGCCATGGGCCAATAATCAGGAAAATACTGAGAGGGAGTCTTGGGAGTCACTAGGTTAGGGTCTGGGAAGCCCACTCTGGCTCTCATTGGGCCCTAGATATAGATACTATTCTGTACCCACTCTCACATCTGGCCTGCACTGGCCCTTGTTGGTGGTGTGGTGCACCTTCTTCTTACACAGCAAGGTGGCATAGATGACTCTGTTGGTTCAGTTCCTCACCAATTTTCTGCGTGGAACTCTGCAAAGACAGTGCCTAGCAGCCAGGCCAGGAGGCATCACAGTCTTTCTTTGCTCTCAACTCCATGATGTTCATCTTTCCAGATTACAAACAGAACCCTGTCTGCACAATCTTCAGTCCATGGGGAAAGGAGATGATGGTTGCTGATTGACATCTGGGAAGAAAATCATTGTCCCAGCACTCCTGTTCCCTCCTTGCCATATATGATCTGGGTGTGAACACTTTAGGATCATGATGATTCCTTCCCACTAAAAGTCTCCACTCACCTATAGCCTGGCCAACCCTCATCCCCCTTCTCTTTACACACACATGCTGGGAGTGGGAATTGTGTTTGCCCAGACAGGACAACTATTCACCTGGTCATTATATCCCTGCCCTGTATCACCCTGTGTTATCTTTGGGTGTCTCCTGATAAATGGACAAAGTCTTCTGGGGTGAGGATATAGCTAATGCCTGCAGCATTGTAAAAGTCTCTAATTTGAGCTTTTATTGAGACAAAAGCCTTGGGAAATAGGCAAACAAGAATACATCTACTTACCTCAAGTATCTCTGTTCAAATGAGCTTGGTAGGGGGCTATCTCCAGAATATTTGTTTCTGGTAACCAGGATTCCAAGTTCTGTTGCGTTACATCTCAAAAAAGGTGATGTTGTTTCCTAGGGTTTCTTTGCCTGTGACCCACCTTGAATATAATCTGCCCTAAGGCTACTTTGTGCTGCTGATGACACACTTTGTTCTCCCATGTCATCTATTTAAATCTACTGTTACACCAACACAATCACCCATGCAGACCCTGGGAAGAACTGGGAAATAAAAGACCCCTTCATTGTGGAGGTAGAGCTGGGTTCATACCTTGCTCCTTCTTCTACCAATTCTATGACCCTGGAAATGTCATTGTACCTCTTGGTTCTCCCAGTCTCCCCACCTGAACCATGAGGATCATTCCAGCATGTACTTCTTGTGGACTTTAGAAGGTATATATGCAATAATCTCTATAAAACTTGTGGCATGTTGTCACAGGTACCTAATATATGAACTTAGAAATGGTGGAATTACAAAAAGGTATGGGAGGTAGCAGGGAGTTCAACCCAAAACAGGGCTAGTTTCTTCAGATATGATCTTGTGAAAGTAACTCCCCTTCTTGACTTCAGTTCCCAGTCCACACCATGATGGCCTTGAAATACAATGAAAATCATATTTCTAATTCTCTGGCTTAAAATGCTTCAGGGCTACCAATTTAGAATAAGATTAAGTGCCTCATTTTAGTTTATGTGGAGTGTTTAAATGGCATCCAAGGATCTTTGCCTCCTAGTATGCACATCCTTGTCTAATATATTTTGGGTGTGAACTGGAATTAGTGACTCATTTCTAAGCAATAGAATTTCAACAACCAGATGATATTTGACATCTAAGATTTATAAATAAAACATTGGTGACTTCTGTCCTGATAGTTCTCTCTCTCTATGTATGCATGTATCTATCTATATCTATCTATATCTATCTACTATATCTATCTATATCTATCTATCTATCTATCTGTCTATCTATCTATCTTTCTATCTATCTATCTATCTATCTATCTATCTATCTATCTATCTATCTATCTAAACTTATCCCTCACTCCGGGAAACATGCCATAAAGTTATAGGGTGCCCTATGCAGAGGACCAAATGGCAAAAATTAAACAGAGTGAGGCATGAAAAATATAAAGGGACATAGGCTCCTGGTGTTCCTCAATATCTCACCCTGCAGCCTGCCCTCTGCTGGTATTGCACTGGGTTTTAATGAGTAAAGTAAGAGAAATAAAAGAAAATGACCTTTAAAAAAAAAGAGAGATCAAATTAAAGCTAATACAAAGAAACTGTCTATGTGTTCCTTGTCATAAAGTTTCATCTGGATGCCTGATAAAACCTGATAAATCTCTTCTCAATGAATAGCCAGGAATCTCATATATGATAGGCAGGAATTCTCCCACTGAGCTATTCTCAGTCCTTAGGTTAATTAGCCTTTCAGAAGGCTATCCGCCCTTTTTCCCTTGGGCAGGTTAGATCCCATGCAGAAAGCTGCAGTTGTTCCCATGGAGGTAGACATCTGCTCTACTCTCAGCTAGATAGAATTCATTAGGAGTTTTACACTGGCTTAATATCTCCAGGGTGGGGGAGTGGAGCCATTCCCAATAGCTGGGAGCTTTAAGAACTCATGTTTACTTGTTTTGGTTTCTTTGTGTCTCTGACCCTCACTCTTCTGAGAGTTGATAAACAGTGTCCTGGTTTGCTGTGCACCAAAGAAGATCCCCACAGAAGCCTCTGGTTTTTTCTTTGTTGTTTAGTGAGAGCTAAGATTTATATATCTAATCCATCAGCCATGTTCCCACAATCCTGGAGAAATGATTTCTGTAAGTGAAATATAATGACTCAGTGCCAAGCACTTCTTATACTCTGTATAAGTGCTGGGTTTGCTTCATATCAACTGACAATATCTCCTTCAGGAACCAGGATCATTAGCTACAAACCCTCATAGACTACTTCTTGAAAATATCTGTTTGAGAGCATCTGGTCTTTCTTTATATTTCACTGAAAAAGAGAAAAGAAAACTTTTTAAGAAATTTTGTTTTCTCACAGATTTATTGAATGATTCATGAATCTTTCAGCATGCCATTGAAAAATTAGAAAGGAGCTCTACTGAGTGAATGAAAAGGGAAAGGACTATTAAATTAGAAGCATTTGGTATCATTACTTTTCTGCATCAAAAATAGCAAAATTAATACAATATTACTTTGGAAAAGAACATTTTTAAGTTTAATTTTTTAACCAAATATATTCCCTTCTAGACCACAAATATTTCAAGAGAGTCAAAAATATAAACAATATCAAATACTACTGAGTGAGATGCTATGACAATTACATGTGGGCAATGCAATTGATTTATGAGATTATGGCAGTCTATGATATTTTATTAGTGGAATGAAAACTGGATTTATACTTGGAGTGTAAATAAGAGTAAGGTAGTATGGATTTGACAAATTATGCCAAGGGACGGGTCAGAATATCATAATGCATAATGACAAATTCATAGTTCTGGAAGCTTGGGTATTTCACATATGTACTTTACCATGTTGAGAAATTATTATTCCTATCTTAGAATTTAGAGCTTTTTTAGCAAGAAAGGATGCTGTATTTTGTCAAATGCCTTTTCTACATCAATCAAGAGACCACGCTATTTTCCTCTTTAATTTATTAATATGGTGTATTATACTATCTGATTTTCTTACATTGAAACACCCTTGCATACCTGGTATAAAACCCCATTGATCATGGTGTATAATTATTTTAATATGCTTTTACATTCATTTAGCAAATATATTCTTGAGGATTTTTGCATCTGTATTTATTACAAAAATTGGTCTGTAATTTTCTTTTTAAATATATCTGTGTCTGGATTTTGAATTTGGGTGACAGCTTCATAGAATGAATTTGGTAAAATTCCTTCTTTTTCAATATTATTGGAAGAGCTTGAGCAAGATTGATATTAGATCATCTGAATGATTTGTGGAATTCACCTGGGAAACCATAGGTTCCCACGCCTTTCATTTCTGGAAGGATTTGATGACAGTTTCAATGTCATTACTTGTGATTGGTATGTTAAGGTCTTCTATTTCTTATAGGGTCAGTGTAGATTGTTCTTGTGCTTCTAGGAATTTGTACATTTTGTCTATGCTGTCTATTTTGTTGGCATACAGTTTTTCATAGTATCTTCTATGATCTCTCTTATTTCTGAAAATTTGATGGTGATGTACCCCTCTCATTTCTGATTTTATTTATTTGTATATTCTCTCTGTTTTCTTTGTCTCACTCACTAAAAGTTGTTGAATTTGTTGATCTTCATGAAGAGCCAAATTTGCTTTTGTTGATTCTCTCTATTGTTTTTTTTTGCTCTCAATTTCATTTACTTCTGCTTTAATTTTTATTATTTACATTCTTTGGTTTGGCTTGTGATTAGTTGCAGTTCTTTTTCCAGTTCCTCTAGATTTGTAGTTAGGTCTTTGATTTATCTCTTTCTTCTTCTTTTTTCACAGGTAAGCTGTCTCCATTAGTCCTCACAAGCAATGACACAACCTGGCTAAAATTGTCAAAAAAACTATTTGAAGGCTTTGGAGGGAATCCTGTATATACAGAATTTACAGATATACAATCTTAAAAAAGAGGAAGTACAATGATGTGAGTATACCTGGCTTTTATACTGAGACATTTGACCGAGTGGGATTACAAAGTCCCAGAAGGAAGAAGCTGCTTTTCAAGGCTGAGGACAGTTTGTGTGATATTTTGTTAGCAAAATATAAGAGATTGTGATTCTAGGTAAGATATGGTTGTAGAAGCAAGACAAGTAAATATATGATTCATTAAAACATCCATGCTATAAGGAGCAGATAATTAGAAAAATAGAAAAACCACATAAACTAAGATTCCAGAAAGAGAAGAGGCCTTGTGATGGGAGGAGTGATCCTCACACATTTCCACACATGGAAGAATCTGCTTGTGTAGACACTGAAAATCTTAGGCAGAAAGACGCTACTAGGGCATTAAGACAAACAGATGAGCAGGTGGACTGTGGGCATGCAGTGGTTAGGTTAAAATCTAGAGAATTTCCAAACTGAGGGATGATTTTCCCCACACCACTGTATTAAATGGGGCTGCACAAGAATGGTAGTATAACATATCCTGCAGTTCCATGGTTCTTTGGAGATAATATCCGGCTACAGGAATATGCCTGCAATAATTCAGTAAATAAAAGTGACCTTTAGGGCAACTAGATTTGTTTGAATATAATCAAAGCTGTAACCTAGTAAGAGGACAGTTCAAATCCTTAGAGGAAGACAGTGATATGCCCTCCCTTTTCTTTCCCAAGGGAGGCAAATGTCAACCTCTTTGGAGAAAAATAACATCATTAATATTTTGCCTGGTTATTGGACACTGATATACAATAAAAAATATGATCTGGGCAAACTATCAGGGAATGTGATGAATAACCTAGAGAAAAAAATAGACAAGACCAGCCTTGATATTAGAGGTAGAAGAAAAGTAGTGTAGAATAATTACTATAAGTATTTATAGCAGGTTGAATTATACATGCCAGAAAGAAAAAAAAATGTACTTAATCTTAATCTATTCCTGTTGGTGTGAAATATTTGAAATAAGACCTTTTGAAAGTGTCAAAAAGTTAAAATGTTGCCCAAATGCATGTGATTCAGCCTTAATCATATTACTGTAGACTGTATGAAGATAAAGCCATGTCAAGGAGCCAATCTAAACTTCATTTAACAAAAAATAGAAAAGAAAGACCACCAACATGTGAAAGGAAAACCCTTAACCTGGCAAACGTGAGCTCGCAAATAATTTACCAGGCCTCAGTCTGAGAGCAGTGGCCACCAGGGACCTGACCAAGAGGATGAGGGCTTTCTAGGGAATTTCTGGTTAAATAAAGTGGAATGTGGAATTGCAGGGATACTAGAAATAAAAGTTCATAGGGATCAATAATGCTTATGAAATGAGTCCTAGTTGTAGCCTTAAAAGTTTCATCACAAATGTTTGGTCTGGACACAAATCAACCAGGAAAAATATTCTGTCATAGTCTCTTAATTTCTGCTTATCTTTGAATATTTTGAACTCTCCATCATGTTTGAATGCCAGCTTTGCTGAATAGAATTTGTGGGTGGAAGTTTTTTTCTTTTAGTACCTTGACTATGTCATACCACTGTCTTCTTACCTCCATGATTTCAGATGAAAAATCAGCCTTTAATCTTATTGAGCTTCCCATGCATGTAATGGTTCTCTTCTTTTGCTGCCTTGAATATTTTCTCTTTGTCTTGAGCATTTGACATTTTGACAAATATGTGTCTTGGAGTAGGCCTGTTAGGATTTATACTCTTTAGGGTGCACTCTGCTTCCTGGACATGTACCTCCATCTTCCTCAATAGGGTTGGGAAATTTTCAGCCATTATTTCCTTCAGCACTCCTCCTGTTACCTTTCCCTTCTCTTCTCCCTCTAGGATGCCTGTAATGCATTTGCTTTTGCATTTTTTGTTGTTGTTTGGATCCCAAAATCCCTGCTGGATGTCTTCTATTATTTATCTGTCTGTTCAACTATCTGATTTCTCATGTACTGTCTTCCACATCACTAATTATTTCTTCTGCCTTTTTAAATCTGCTGTTAAGTGATTCCAGTGTCTTTTTGATTTCTTGGATTATGCCACTCATCACCATCATATCTTTTATCTTTTTATGTATGTTTAAAATTCCTTCAGTAGGTTCTCCCACTGTCTTCTTAATATACCTAATCCCTACTTTCACTTCATTAAGTTTGTCCATGACATTTGTTTGGAAAGCTGTGATTTGTTGTTTGATGTTCTACATCTCTTCCTGGTTTTCAGTTTGTTCATTGGAATGATTTAGTTTATTGAGGAACCATGAAACTGTGATCCACATTGGCTGGAACATTCTACATTCCCACCAAAGTGGATGAGTTTTCCCATTTACCACATCCTCTCCAACACTTATAGTTCACTGTTTTTTAAAGAGCTGCCATATTAATGGTTGTATGATGGTATCTCATTGTAGTTTTGATTTGCATTTCCTTAATAGCTAGTGATTTTGGACATATTTTCATGTGCTTTTCAGCCATTTGTATTTCTTCCTTGGAGAAGTGTCTTTTCGGGTCACTTGCCCATTTTTTAAACGGGTTCTTTGTCTTTTAATTTATGAGGTATAGGGTTTCTTTGAATATGCAAGCTATTAGAATACTTTCAGATATATGTTTGCCAAATATTTTCTCCCATTGTGTAAGCTGCCTTTTACATTTTTTTATAACATCCTTTCAGGTGCAAAAGTTTTTATTTTGGGGAAATCCCATTTATCTATTTTCTCTTTTATTGCTCATGGTTGGGGTATGAAGTTCATGAAACCATTTCCTATTACAAGATTCTGAAGAAGCTTGCCTATATTATCTTTCAAGTTCTTTATGGTCTTGGCTCTTATATTTAGATCTTTTATCAAGATACATCTTGAGGTGATTTTTGTATTATGTGTGAGATGCTGTACTTCTCTCATTCTTTTGGATATGGATATCCAGTTCTCCAAGCACCATTTGCTGAAGAGGCCATTCACTACCAGTTGAGTGGGCTTGGCAGCTTTGTTGAATATCAGATTGATGTATATGCAAGGATCTATATTAGAATTCTCAAGTCAGTTCCATTGCTTGGTATGTCGATCCTTGGGGCAATGCTATGCAGCTTTGACCACTGTAACTTTGTAGTATGTTTTTAGGTCAAGTAGTATGATACCTCCAATTTTATTTTTCTTTTCAATATTTCTTTGGCTTTTTGGGGCCTCTTACACTTCCAAACAAGTTTTGTAGTTAGTTTTTCCAATTCAACCAAATACCACACCTTTCCTCATAAAAGCACTGCAAAGATAAGAATAGAAGGAAACTTTCAGAACATGTTAAAGGTTGTATATGAAAAACACAAAGCTAGCATCACCTTCAATGTTGAAATCCTAAAAGTTTTACCTCTATGATTGGGAACAAGAAAAACATGCCCACTGTCACCGCTCCTATTTAACATTGTGTTAGAAGTGCTTGCTCTAGCACTGAGGAAAGAAAAAGACATAAAATTCATCCAAACTGGAAAGGAGGAAGAACAAATTCTGCTATTTGCAGATGATATGATCCTATACATTGCAAGCCCTGAGAAATCTACAGCAAAGCTTCCAGAACATATAAATGAGTTCAGTAAAGTCACAGTCTATAAGATCAATGCTCAAAAATAAGTAACATTTCTGTACACCAAAAACGAGCAATCTGAGGAGGAAATCAAGAAAAAAAAATACCATTTACAATAGTATATAAATGAATCAAATGCCTAGGAATATATTTAACCAAAGGTATAAAGAATTTATATACAGAAAACTAAACATCACTGTTTAAGGAAATCAAAGAAAATTTAAATTAATGGAAGAATATTCCTTGTTAATGAATAGGAAGACTAAACCTCATTAAGATGTATATCCTTCCTAAGCTATTCTACAGTTTTAATGCAATCCCAATAAAAATCAACATGGCATTTTTTATTGAATTAGAATTGGTACAAGTTAGTTCTTTAGAGGCATAACAAAGCTCACATCTTGGATTGTTTCAGTTACTTGGATAACTGTTTAGACTTGTCCTGCATATTTCTTACCCTGTTAAATTATGAAATAGAATATATAAAGAAAAGTTAAGAGAGACTTACACTTGATTTATTCCTGAAACCTCCCTTTTAAATCAAGAAGCAGAACACTGCTATGATGTCCAAAACACACGTTTTGAGCCTTCTTGAATGTAACCCTTCCTTTCTCCTTAAATTAAGTATTCCTCTGTCTTTTATTGATAATCTATTCCTTACCTGATTATCTTAGATAGGATTAACTCATGGAAGTTCTTAGTGTTCATCTCATTGGGTTCCTTTGAAGACAGAATGAGATTATTTGGTATGCTGATCATAGGGAAAGTGCTGAAACATGGTTGCTATTACTTATACTACTCAAGCAGCACATTGGAGTCCAGGAAAATTAGAATGACTGAATTTGTTATGTGCCAATAATTGTGGGTAATACACGGTTTTGCATGAAATTCAAGGTACTATGAAAAATTGGGGGGTTTCCTTTTTTATTTATGAATTTGAAGTCTGGACTAAGAAAACTCTGGTTTCAAGTTCTGGCTTGCTAAGTGCTAGTTAGATATTCTGTATGCAAGTAAGCTAGGAAAACCTCAAATACTTTTTACCTCTTTAACATACAATTACTCTTGTATAAGCTACAACATGAAGACAATAATATGTCAACTTAGTATTTTATTCTTCCCTAAGGTTTCCTTTATCTATCTTAAATTTGAAACTCATAACTGACTCACTTATATAGTTATGTGATAAATGTTGTCTCTATATTTTAGATGAAGAAATCATTGTTGAAAGAAATGAAGTTAATTGCAGAGTTCAGAACTAAAATCAATGGTAGTGTCAAGAATGGAAAACAGAGATCCTCTCCAGTCTACAATTAAGGAGCTAGAAAACTGGTGGCAGTTTATATTTGGTGAATCATTAATTTCAGTGGAAAGTGAAATCTATGGGGAAGATTTCAAGAAGTGAAATAAAGCATCATCTGTGACTTTGGAATTGATGAAAACTGGGGTGACATATACATATTTATAAGAATTATTTTTTTAGAATATCAACAATTTAATTAGAATAATTAACTTTGAAACAATAAATGCAGACAGAAAGACAGAATGTTTGGCTTTGCCTGATACTCTACTAAGCTTGGATTCTTAAGAATAGTATTTTCATGTGTGAACCATAATTTTCTGAATTCTGTTATTACTTCATTCATGAATTTCCCAAAATAATAAAAATACTTCCTTCATTTATAATCTGATGAATGATAAGAAATAAAAGAGTCATAACATTTTACTTCCACAATAGAAAGTTATTATTTGAAATGTTTGCAAAAGCTGGAAGGAAAGAGTGAAATTGCACATTTGAAGTGGGAAAAAAAACAGCATGTTTAAAGAGAAAAGGCATTTTATATTATATGTGTAGAAAGTTATTTCTTTCTACTTGAAATCAATAATTGTTTTTTCTAGTTTAGTTAGATTTTCACATGCCATCTTTCATTTTCTTTTGGGAGATGGAGAATATGGGGAAAGAAATTCACATTTGTTTGTTTTCCCCATGCACATGACTAAAATAATGTTATTGCTTATATCCACTCAAATTAATAAGCAATTAATTTAAGAGTTCTCCAAACCAGTATTTAAATATTATTTTAAAATAAAAATAAAATAATAGGCTTTTCACTTATAAGTTTGGAAATATTTACACAGCATATTTGGGGGGTATACTGAGCTGCTTTACTCCCAATGGATTATACAACAGATAATTCTAAATCTTAAAATTGCATAGAACTGAAGGTGATTTAGATGGATTGAGTTGTTGGTAATGTCTTCTTGTTGTATATGTTCTGTACTACCAGAGTGTTGCCTTCTGGTTTTCCATCTTTTTGAGGAACATGGAAGATTTTTTTATAATTAAGAATGAACTAAAAAATGCATAATTCCAATTAATTTATTTTTAATGCTACATCTTCATTGCAATGGAATTTTTTATTTTGAAGTTGACAATGGTCAACTTAATCTGAAAAAGATTTTTGAAGGGGGAACTTAAAAATTAATTGATGGAAAAATATATCTACATATGGAGGGGACAAGGTGGTGGCAGAGTAAGGAGCTCCAAGAGCCAGATATCAAAATCACAGTTTTGGGCAACCTAGGAGAAAAGAATAGCATATTTCAGCTTCCCATCTTCAGTAACAATTCATGACTAGGGCACTCCACACTGAGGAGGCCAGGGCCCATTCCCTGCAAAAGGCATAAACCTCTTCAGGATATATTCCCTAGCTGGAATTGTAACTCCATTTCCCCAAAGTGGGGGAGGAAGAGTTGATTAGGCACCAATTTCAGCTACTGATTAGTAAATTTGGATGGCTAAAATCCAATTCTAAGAACAACTAAACTTGGAGTATGTCCGAGTCAGAAATAGGGCAGTAGCTTCCATTTTAACTCTGCTCCTGGCAAGAGGGGAAGTGGGGCTTATTGAAAATCACAGTGAATACAGGTACTGGTGTCTTTCCACACAGGTTGCATTACACCCCTATCTTAGGCTCCAGTTTCACCTCCAGCATGGAGGAAGCTGGGGGATCTGCAGCACCCTTTCTGTGTAACTGCAGGCACTTCTGACACATACAGATTAGATCAGTGAATAAGCTTATGGATACATCTCCAGACCCAATATGATAGGATGAAGGTGGTGTCTCCTCATATTCTCCAGGCATCTGCAGCTGCTTTCTGCCCACACAAACTGGATTGTTGGTCACATCTGTGGCTTCATCCCTGCCCCTGACAGAACAGAAGCAGGGAGAGTCACTTGCTCCAGGAAACTGCAGTCACTTTCAGCCTCCAAGGTCTAGATTTTCAGGCACACAACAGGCTCCATCCCACCCCTAGCAAGGGAGGAGGGAGGTATGTGCTTCTTAAGTCTACTTGGGTAACTGCAGTAAGTTTGATG
>JAQZBX010016356.1:0-36550 GCA_029593785.1 Cabassous unicinctus | reverse complement strand
GGGAGGCGGGGAACATGGGAATCCTTGTAATTTCTGAGTAATAATTAGGTAATCTAAGCACCTTTAAAATATATATATATATAAAATAACATTTATGTAAGAAAATACACATATATGCATATATATTTGTATATCATTTTACAAATATTGGTATGTACTGTGAAAAATCTTGATTTTTATGAACAATAAAAAAAAAAAAAAAGATTGGGAATAGATGTAGTGGGCACCTTTGGAAGCACCTGTTGGTCTACAAATTATTCCATTATTCCAACAAGGTGGGCAGAGATTCCAGTGAGCCTTATTGGAAGATGACCCCTCTCTTATATCCATATCTGATGATATTATTCATTCATTGAGCAGATTTTTGTTGAATACCTACCATATATGTAGTGGTGTCTTAGTTTCCCTTCTGCTGTGACAAATACCACCCAGTGGACTGGCTTAACAACAGGAATTTATTGGCTCACAGTTTCAGGAATTGTAAGGTTGGATCCATCCTGGGGTCAGTAGCATTCTGACTGGCTGCAATCTTTGCAGTCCTTGGCTTTCCCATCATGTGGCAAAGACCTCTCCCTTCTCTTTGAAGTTCTGTTGATTTCCAGCTTCTGGCGCCTCCATGTGGCTTTCGCTTCATAAGGTCTCCATGACAGAAAAAAGGCTCATCATCATACAGTTGGCCACACCTTAACTAAAAATAACATCTTCAGAAGGTCCATTTACAATGGGTTCACACACACAGGAATGGATTAAGAATAAGAACGTGTTTTTGTTTGTTTGTTTGTTTTTCTGGGATACAAAACTCTATCCACTGCAAATGGCCTCCTCTTCCTGTTTCCTTCCAAATTTTGCGTTGTCAGCACCTATTTCACACTCAGAACCCTGACTGCAGAGGAGTCTGAGAAAATGTAGCATTCAGGTTTCCAGCCTCTGAATGGCACACAAGGAAGTAAGAATAAATTTCAAACAACTCAGCCTTTAGTCTCATCCATTCCATTGTATCAAGATGTCTTTTGTACTTCATACTTGGAAGTTTTCTTTGAAGTCTAATACTTCATGTTGGTAAGTCTGGGCATGCAGGTTTGTCTGAGGTTTGCCTGGAATTTGTCTAAGGTTTGAGTTACCTACCTTTTTTCCCCCCATGTAATTAACTGCCTACAGCATTTAAAAATAAGGCAGAATTTTTACAATCAAATACTAAAAAACAGTTGGGAAAGAACTGAACTATCTGGGAGTCAGGAATTTGAAGTTTGTATTTATGTTTTGTTCCTTCAAGCTCTCAATAACTGTGTGTCACCTACAACAAGATATCTAACCTCACTGGATTTTCCAGTGTTTTCTCCACTATAACAAGAATATTGGTTCTCATCACTTCCCTGCCTCTAGGGGTGTTGTCAGAATTAATGAGACACCAGGGTGAAAAGCTTTTCACTTTTTTCCCTTCAGAGAATGCAGAAATGTAAATAAAAGTATTATCTCTATTTTGTGAACACTTTTTTCCTTCTTCATGTCTTAATAACATTCAGAAAAGAACATACAGCTTTTTTTTGAAGCAGCAGCAATTACTGTAGGTGTTACATATAATAAAAGAACTGTATCTGCCAGGAAAAACAAAGGAGGAACCAAAAGCTTGAGTCAGAGAAAGTCTGCTCCTGGCTTACTCTTTAATGGAATCAGTAGGAGGGCTGGTATAATCGCAAGTAAAATATTACTGCACAGAAAGCATGTGAAAGTAGGAGGAGAAAACGCTTTAATTAAAATTGCCATCCTGAAAGTGGAAAGAGAAAAGAGACACTGACTGCTGACATGTTGCTAAAAGGTTCTTAGACATGCTGGAAAGAAAAGATGGGGGCTGGAGGTCAAAACGTTTGTGCTTTAGGATTGAACTGCTAAAAGCAATGAAAATATCGCTGTTCATTATATCGAATTGGAGGTTAAATTCTAATTTAAAGATAAAAACGTTCTCAGCAATTTCTTTAATTGGTCAATGAATTGTCTGTCAGCATAGGCAACAGCTACTATATCCATTCTGTCTCTTCAATGGGACACAATATTCTGGATTTTCTTGGATGCAAATGCTGTCAAAAATAATATCTTGAAAGGATTTATTCTTAACCATCTGTAGATGATGAATTTCTAAACAAGATTCTTTGGTGGGATAGAAAATAACCCCACCTTCTCTGGTAATTACAAAGTGTTATATTTGTAAAACAATTGCTTTCTTTGTTTAAACTCCATCTAGGATAGCAAGCATTTAGGAAAATATTCTGGGGGCACATATAATCGTCGTTTCTGATGGCTAAAGTGCAGCTAAGTGAAGATGGTCCAGAGGTCAAAGAGTGGGTCAAAAGACTGACAGAGAAATAAGTTCCCTCACCCACTGGTCACACATGCCTCCTGAAGAAATAATACAAGTCATGCAATGTTTTTATAAATACATTATTACCAAAGTATTTAATCCAGTTTTAGAAAAGTTTCTCTTTTCTAACATCTTTTCCCTGAGAACAAGTAATATTAAGACTTTTCAGTAGTCATGGCTTCTCAAACCAGTCCTCTTCCACATCAGTTTGACAATACTTCTATTAGGTCTTTACATCTTCACTTGAAACTCTTTGTCTTAAATTTAATATTTTCCTTAGGATAATAACACCTAATGAGCAGTATACAGAGGAATCAGAAGGTAAAAGTATCATTGAAACAAGGACTTGAGGAAATTTAAGTAAGTTAGGATTGAGGCATTGTGGAGAGTGTGAAGTCTTATTTGTATCTCAAACATTGACAGGATTAGGAGTTAAGATGAAGTCCAAAAAGGGTAATTCAAAAGAATATATTTATATTGAGATGTCTTTTACAAAATCCCTCAGAAAACATTTGAAGCAATCAGTATTATCTATATATTTCTTCTTTCTTATAAAAAATTTTGTCTCATGAAAAGCAAGAAGGTAAGGAATTGAAGTAAAGCAAATAGGACTATTTTTAGAGTTTGGTATTGAGAAGAAATCTCTTCATGAGACCCCAAAATTGTGTGTGATTCCTTTCAGTGGCACTCATTTATATAGGCATGCCATTGATAATGGGTCCCTGTAATTTATTCACTTTTTGTGATTTGATCGGACAAGGACAAGAACAGGTAGTCATATAAGAAAGTCCGAGGTACAAGTAAGATAGAGGTTCTGATGATTAACCAGATCCTGGATGTGTGCAGAATGAAGAGAGAAACATGTGAAAGCTGATCAAGAAGAAAGATATGCAACTGAGAGATGCCAAATGACTGACAGGCTCCAACTTTTGGCAGGAAAAGTGAAGAATAAATACGATAGTTTGGACAGGATAGCTTAGTTTAAGTTTTCAGAGAGTTTTCAGAGACTTTCAGAGAATTTCAACTATGGGAGTAGTTGAAATGGAAGAAATGCAAAGGCAAATCGGTGTGCTAGTTATTTATTCGTGCATAACAGATTGCCACAAATTTAGTGGTTTAAAATAACAGACATTTATTATCTCAGAGTTTCTGTGGGTCAGGAGTCCAGGTACGGCTTAGCTGTGTCTTCTATGTCACACAAGGCTGCATTCAAAGTGTCAGCTGGGTTTCATTCTTATCTAGAGTCTTGACTGGGGAATAATCCACTTTCAATCTCAATCAGATTATTGGCAGAATTCATATCTTTGCAGCTGAAGGATTGAGGCCTTGGCTTCCTTATTTATTTGTTTGTTTGTTTGTTTGTTGTTCTCCCCTCTCTGACTCTCTTTTCTTCCCCCTTTTGTCTTCCTGCCTAAACACAGGCATTTGCTGACAGTGTACCTTTGATCTCTTCTTTCTTTCTCCTTGAGGAACTGTCACCCACTTCCTTTGTCATTTCTGTGCTAATGATAATAATAGCTGACAATGATAACTGATCACAGAGGTGGGGGGGGGCAGGGAGTTGAGCAAATACTAGACTAAACTCCCTTATTTAATCCTCACCTATGGGGTAGGCACTGTTATGATTCCCACCTTGACACTTTGGAGAAACTGAGGCTTGGGGGACTTGAAGTAACCTGCCTGAGGTCACCTAGCTAGATAGGGGCAGAACTGGGATTCAAACTTGGGCCTCAGAACATCTGCTGGGAGCTGATGATGTTCCTGTACTTCATGCTGCTCAGTGCGCCATCTGGGCAGACCCTTTCCAAGGGGCCGGGGCTGTCTCCACCAGCCCCTTAAACACAGAACATCTACCGCCAGACACCAGGCAGTGCTCATGGCAGATTTGCACTGGTGGTTAAAAGAGTCAACTACTCCCAGTCTCTGAATCTTGGCCATTCTGGTCCTCCCCTGACTCCCCACAAACCTCCCCATATCCAGCAGTCCTGACATGGTGTTGCAGGGGAAGGAAGCTTCAGGCCTTTGCTGGTCTGAGTCCTTGCCATTGCAACTCCTGTGATTAAATAGTTTTAATATTGCTTCTGAGGCCCTAGCTTCTTACTGGCTGCAGGCTAGAAGTTGCTTTCAGCTCTTGGAGGCAACTCTCACCTCCTAAAAGCAGCTGGCAATTCCTAGAGTCTACTTGCAGTTCCTGTCCATGTGAGCTTTCTCAACGCGGCTCCCTAATTCATCAAGTCCTCAAGGAGAGACTCTGGAGTGAATCTACTAGCAAAACAGAGTCTTATATAATATAACCATGGGAGTGACATCCCATCACCTTGGCTATTTTCTGTTGTCTAGAAGCATGTCACAGAACCTGCCCACATTAAAATGGAGGGGTTTACAAAAGGTGTGAACATCTGGAGGTGGGGATCAAGGGAGGCCACATTAGAATCTGTCCCTCACTCTTAGTAAGATAAAAGCAAACAAACGAACCATCTGCCAAAGTCTAAATAAATGCAGGGGAATACCGAGGAATAACAGAGAAGAAAAGGGGCAAAAGTTGGGATAGCTGTATAGCTGTTAGTATGAGTCCTAGAGAAACAGAGATTTTTAAAAATATATTTGGCTGGAGATGTAAGGCAGGAAGTAGCATGGACCACATAAGGAAACATCTGAAACCACAACATGTGAAAGTTGGAAGAATCAACAGAGATTATTTTATGAATAAGCTGATAAGTGAAAAATATTGTTTACAATGGAATGATTTGGAAGAGACAAGTGGGAACATGGGATGAAGGAGAAGAGTGGGAAATTGATTCGACTTGTATTACATTTCTTACTCTTCGGTTCATTAGCATTCTCTATCCTTTATTTTCAACCTTTCTCTGTTACTTGTTACAGATGTCTCTTATAAATAGCACATATCTTAGAAATAGTCTAATCTGAGTCTCTGTTACTTAACATAGGAATTTAATCTAGTCACTGTTTTGTGTTTACCATTATGCAAAGACTTATTCCTGTCTTGTTTTATGCTTTCTTTTTACAATGCTTTTTATATTTTTGGTCCATCTTTTGTATAATTGACCTAGAAGACTTTGCCATATTTCCTACCTCTACCTTCCATACCTGACCCTTTCCATTTTTACTGCTAAGCAGTATTCCATAGTATGAATGTAGAAGTTTGTTCATCCATTCATAAATTTAAGAACCTTTGGGTTTATTGGGGACAGAATCCGCATGTTCAGATTCCAACTCCTGGTCTTGTGGGTGTGAACCTGTTTGTAGACAGGACTGTTGAAGATATTATTAGCTAAGGTATGACCAGACAGAATGAGGGTGAGCCTTAATCCAATGTGGCTGAAGTTCTAATAAGCAAGGAAATTGGACACAGAAGGAGAGACCATAGGGAACAACAGAAGCTGGAAGTCAACGGAACCTGGAAGAGAAAGGAGAAGATGTGTCCATGTGCATTCCACATGACAGAAAAACCAAGGAACCCCAAAGGTTGTTGGCCAGCCAGAAGACATCCCCGGGAGGAAGCAAGTCTTCTAGCCTCTGAAACTGTGAGCCAATTAATTCCTGTTGTTAAGCCAACACATTGTGTGGTATTTGTTTTAGCAGCTAGGAAACTAAAACAGGGTTGTTTCCAGTTTTTGAAACTTGTGAATAAAGCCGTTACTAACATTTGCTTACAGGTTTTTGAGTAAAACATGTTTCTCTTGGGTAAATATTTTAGAGTGAGATAGAAATTGTCTAACTTTTCCAATGCGTTTGTACCATTTTGCATTTCTGCCAATATAGTGTTTAATGTATCGATTTGTATTTTTAAATGGACTTTTAAGTTTGCTTCCAAACCAGTTAAATTAAAACAGATATAATTTATTTATAAGCTAAGCATATTGGTAAAAATAAAGTAGCTTATTTATTCATTCTTGAAGTTAGATTTACAGAAACTATTTTTAATAAAGTCTTTTTCATAATGAAAAATGTGGCCTACATATTAATATATAATGACTAAATAGAAAGATGGGGAAAGTATGCTGAAATTTCCAGGTTGATGTCTGTATGATGACTGTTATACTTAAGATTCTTTGAGTTGTAAGTCATGGAAAACTCAATCAAATATGGCAAATATATTGGCTCTTATAATTCATGTAAGGTTCATGGGTAAACCTAGAACAATTGGGTTTAGGACTCACTTTCCATTTTTCTATCCATTGGTTTGGCTTTATTCTTTACCTCGATGGGACTTTGCAATGGTACAGAATTTCTAAGCTTCACATCTGCTTTCTTACTACATTGGAAAATAGTGAACATCTTTGTCTGGTATTTCCAGCAAATGTCTTCAAAGTTCCTTTGATTGGATTGGTTTAATGCATGTGGACATCCCTGACCTAATTAATCCCTGTGTCAAGGAGAATGTGTTGCTCTGATTGGCTTGTGTTTGAGTCATTTGTTTCATTCATGGACCTGCAGATGAAATCCTGCCCACACCATATGAATTGAAAGTTGGGGAGGGGTAGATTCCAAAGGAAAATTGGAGCTGTTGGTATTGCAGAGGAAAACAACAAATGCCCATACTATTATGAATATGGGGCATTTTTGTGTGTGTGTATATAAAAATGATACATAGTGGATATATTTGACTAGCATAGAATTTATATATTATCTACAATAATATATATATATAAACTACCAATATTCATACCATTATAATTATGGTACATCTATATTTATAAAGAAATACATTTCTATATACTTACTATATAATCTATACATTTTATGCAATTACACACATATGCACACAATATTTTCCCTTATGGCCATGTATCATATTTAAAATAACAAAAAGTAGGCATTTTTAAAAAAAGGATGTGCCCTCACTCAGTACTCTATATTCTTGGCTATGAGTTTATCAATTTAAAAAAAGTAGGAATAAACATATGTTTGGATAAAAACTTTATGTCTTTATGTTCAAGTCTTGACGAATACCCAAAAAGCATGAATTTCTAAAATGAGGTCAATTATTCTTTATGTACCTAAATAAGTCAGATGTGATCTAAACAAATTTAATGGTAGCTCAATAATGCTTTGCATTGACACACTCAGCCTGAGTTAGTGTTTTCTTATTTTATTTTCTCTTGGCTTTTGAAAGTGGAACATTGCAAGTTTTAAACTTTTAAGACATTTTTTTCAATATTAATTTGAAAGTGCTCCATTGATAGTTTAAAAAACAAATCAATTAAAAAGAAGCAGATGGAAATTAAACCCATTCTTTGCAATGACAGCATAGAAGGGGATTTCTGAGGTAGGTAGACAATCAGTAACTGGATTTTGAAGAACAACATTCACAAAAAGTCGTGATCTTCCATGGAAACAGAGGAGAAGTGGGAGGAACACAAAGGCTTGAATTCTGTCCTGTGCAAACTCTAAGGTGATCTTAGAGTTCCATCTGCTGCTTCTCCCAACCCAACTTTGTTTCCTCCTTCCCTATTCTTTCTCTCTCTCCTTCCAAAAGTACAAGAATGCTTTAGAAAGATTGAATGTAGAAAGAGTTTAGGGCAGGGATGGTAAGGAAGATTGTGAAGGAGGAAGGAAAGTGCAGCATGCACCTTTATTTCTTCCTCCATTTCCAGCCCTAGCAGGACAAAACCAAACCAAACCAAATCAAACAAACCCATCTTTCACTAAACAGATTATGTTGTCTCTTTCTGAAAGATGCCCGAACTGCAGGCTAATGTGAACAGTGGTACTGACAGCTGCTCCATTGGAGCACAATAGTTGCTTTTAATTCCTTTTTTCTCTCCCTTCCAAAAATATGTACCAATTCTGAGCTTTTAAGTGATCTAGCCTCCTTTGAGCCCTTTGTCAAACAGAAAAGAGAAAAAGATGGTCTGCTTAGCTAGGCTTCTAGGTCAAAGGAGCTCTGCCTGGCTTCTACACAAGGAGTTCATATACTAAACAACCCCTTTTAAAAATTACTCCCATTCAAAGAAACAATTTACACATAATCAGTTGATTAAGTGCTTCAAATAACAAAATTAGAATGGAATCAACTTTGATATATTTACTGTTCCATTACTTCAAATATTCAAACTGACTGCAAAAAGACAAAAGAAAAAATCAAGAACACTTGAGATAGTCCAAAAATAAGCTTTGGAGCAGAAACTAGGGATGATGATCAGGAACAACCCACTTTGGCTGACTAGCTTATTATGCAACCCCTGGCTTATCTAAACCTGGAAGAGTCCAAGTTTAGATGCCATGTGCACTGTTATTCCAGCCAGGATACCAACAATATAGCTTCCTTTTTCTGGGTCCCACTCTGGTGGCTTCTAGGTGGTGGAATGCTTCTCTCCAGTTCAATGTTAGTTTTACAATGCCCAGGTAGGTTATATAATCACAACAAAATAATTATCTGAAGAAAACCCAAAAACTATGATTAACCCTTTACAAGCATTCCTAATAGTTAACTTAAGCATATACCCATAGCTAATTACCTATCCTTGACTAACCTGTAATCTCTCCACACTGGTGTCATTTATTCATATTTCATTAATTGAACAAATATTTGTCTACTATGTGCTGGGCACTGTTCTAGGTGGCTGGGTACAATGTTAAATACAAAGAAACAGAGACAATCCTTGTGAACTATAGTCTGAAGTGGAGAGAGGCCTACATTAATCAATTATAAACAAATGCAAAAATCACAATTCTTCAAATACTACAAAGGAGAGGTACATGGGTAGACTTCTCAGGGCATTGGACTTCAAATAACAACTTAATGGCTGTTGGTGATTGTGGTTTCTCTTATGACCATGGATAGTGTAAGTTTGCATCATCTTGACAGACAATTCTTCTCATGCTCATTCCTCACCCATTTTATCCACCACCTCATTCTCCATCCACACATTGAAGTCCCAGGGTTCTCTACCTTTTATCTCTAGTCAGAGTTGCTTCTCTACCTTCTCTTTCCATTGCCTCTGAGTCGTCTTGATTCTAAGAGCAGAAAAATTCAGTCACCAAGCTTGCATCCAAATCTTTGTCTCAAACAGAGTTAATGGTTTCATTCTTCGGGTCTTTGGCTGGTGAGGACCATGGGTTATGGAAAATGCCCTCAGAGTACTATTGAGAAAGCAGAGGGAGAGTACTAAAAAAAAGACACAAATTAATATTTTGAGTTATAATCCTTCCAGATTAGTAAAGCACATAAGTGGACATCTGGTACAGGGGGAGGTATGGTGGTCAGGCAACAAGTGTAAGATGAAATTCAAAGCAAGTTGTCAGAGATAAATCAGTCTATAAGAGTGAAAGGGACAAGGTAGTAGTAAGATGGAATTCATAGCTGCATTAATAAAATTTGATGAATGGGTGAAATTTTAATATTTTCTTTGGGTATTTGAATGGTTTCCTGGGTCAGGAAAAAATCATTCTAGACTTGCCTACATAGAGTAGGCAGAAGCAGGCATGTGGTGGTACACAGCAGAGGTGGGAGAGTGAGGTGATTCAGCCGAAGCTACTAGTGAAGACTTATTAAAATCATGTGGTCCTAGATCTTCTCGAACGTTATTGAAATAGTTACATCTTTAATGCTGGACTAAAAGTAAACCCCTATATCACAATACTTTGTATGAAAGAGAGAAAACATGGTAGTTGTCTTCAAATAGTTAAAGGGCTGTAATATTAAGAAACATCAAGCTTATTGTGCAGGAATACCGAGGGCAGAGGAAGAATTTTGTTTAATATAAAGAATTTTCTGACAGTAGAAGTTGTTTGAAAACGAAATAAATTAACTTGCAAGCTTTAAAAATGTTCAGAGCTTTTAAAGAGTTGAACAGAAATTCATGCATCAATCAGAGACTTTAAGTGAACACAAGCTTCCTTCTCTTCCCACAATTTCTAGGGTGAACATTTTTAACAAAACAATCTTCTTAAGAAGGCACTGGTTTAAATTTTTTTTCTAGCATTAAATAAATGTTTTTATAAACACAACCACAAAACATTTAAGAATAATAATACAAATAATTGAAAGTGACATGTGATATTTTCTTTTTTATTTTAACTTCCTAAGATGGATTTTTATGGCTTTACATTGATCACACAGATATGTCTTCAGAAAGGGGTTGAGAAATGGGATAAAAAAGTAAAAGAATCATTTATTTTTAACATGTGATGTTTCAAATGCTATTTTGTTCTGCTGAAGTTTGCAGAAGTTTGGTTTTCAACTCCATTATTAGCCAAATAATTCAACTTACCATTTCACACAAAATAGGCATTATGGTGGTTTTGGGCATGAAACATGGTTGTATTATTAGGTAATGCAAAAAAATTGGAAATGATTGCTTCTCTTTCTCTCCAGTGTTGACCATTAAAGATACAGCAAGTACTGTTTAATTAAGACAGGCTTTCCAAAACAAAATCTCTTTCTGCCTGAGTTGCAGCTTCCAGAAGGTAAATAACTGAACATAGTCACTGATGATGAGCACACTGCTATATATACCAGGCATATCATTAAAATATCAATTTAAGCTTTTCAAACTGTTCGTTTCTATAATTTGTATAATATCTCTTCTGAAGACATGTCCCATATCTGAGTTTCTCTTTCTGATTCATTCAAGCAATATTTATTGATCTCCTACTAGATGCAATCACTGTGCTAGATACGCTGAACAATACAAAGATGTATAAAACAAGCCATTTTCTGTCTGGTGATTACAGTAATGGAATAGAAAATAAGACAAATATGCAGAGCTAGAACTTAAGGTAGTAGCAGATGAATATATTAATACCATTATAAACAGAGTTTTCAGGATATCAGAGGAGAGACAGACCTTTTTTTTATGGGGGGAATCCCAGTTAGACTTTGTGGAGCAAGTGGTATTTGACTGGCGCTCTAAATGATAAGGATTTCATAGTAGAGATGGCCTGTTAGATATTTATGGATTGACATGACAAAAGGCAGAAGAGAGAGAGTAATGTTTAAGAAATAGTGATTAGATCACTGTTTGGATTTCTTACAGAGGTGTAGTGTAATATGAGTCTTGGATCAGATCAAACATGCTTGCAGTATCAGGCTAAGGGATTTGGACTTTAGTTTAGAGAGAATAGGTGATCCAGACAGTGTTTTAGAAGGATCAGTCTGGGAAAAATGTTTAGGAAAAATAATGGGAGGCAGAGTGACCTGTTGGGAATAACAGTTGGAGGACAAGCATGAGGATAATTGCAGCAGCAATGGATGGAAGCTTGGGGTATGAAAGAAAGTGGGAAGAATTAGTCTATAGAATTTAGTGCAAGGGGAGGGTAAAGGAAGAGGGACAAGTTTACAATAATGCCTAGGTTTAAAGTTTGGGTGATTAATAAGACATTAATGACACTGATAGAAATAGCAAAAAGACATGAATTTGGATTTTTGAATTTAGATGTTTTGATTTTGAATGCTGACAGTCTATCCAAAAGGAAAATTATAAAGCATAGGAATAAAGAGAGCAGGATCTGAAGTAAGATACATCTAGACTAATATCCTTTCCATACCACATATTTGGGTAAATTACTTCAACTCTGTAAGCCTCAGTTCCTCATCTGTAAAATGGGGATAACTTTAGCACCTAAATCATAGGTTTCTGTATGGATTAAAT
This sequence comes from Cabassous unicinctus, assembly GCA_029593785.1. Lineage (NCBI taxonomy): Eukaryota > Metazoa > Chordata > Mammalia > Cingulata > Chlamyphoridae > Cabassous > Cabassous unicinctus. The sequence continues at coordinate 24,577 of JAQZBX010016356.1, read as the reverse complement.
GAAATAATTTATGTGCAAGTCTTCCCTTGGTGATATAATCTATCTCAGTAATGGTTAGCTATTTTTGCTAGTATTTTTGTTGTTATTAGGCAGAAAGAAATATGTGTCTGGAACTTGTGAAAGAAGCCAGGACTAAAAGCATAAGTAAAAGTAAAAAGTATAGTTTTGCATGTCACCCTTGAAGCATGGCTCGTTGAAGCCATGGATGAAAAAAGAGTATCAGACCTTGGGGAAGTAACCATAGTTAGGGGATGGGAAAGAAGAAGATTCATTGAAGTATCAGAGAAAGAGTAACAGGAATGACATCAGAGGAAAAACTCTTATGTCATAGAATTCCAAACAGATAAATTACAAAAAGGACTGACAAGCAGGGTCAAATTTTGCTAAAAACTCAGGGAGGATGTGGGTAGATAGAAGGCTATTGAATGGTTTTTGGGATATTGTACCATTCAAAGGCATTTTTCAGAGGACTATACCCCTGGTTTTGGTCTTTTGCAAGTTTTTCACCAATCATTTGTGAACATCTGAGTTGAGCCATATTATTGGTTGAGAATTTCTGAAACCTTCTAAAAACCTTCTAGAACTATCAGAGACTCTTAGAAAGTAACTGTCTTTCCTCTGTTTGCTTAAAATGAATATATGCTTATTTTAATTTCCTGGCTGCTAAACATATACCATACAATGGGCTGGCTTAATCAATGGGTCATGGTTTTGAGGCCAGAAGTCCAAAATCAGTGAGTGTAGCGTTCTGGGGCTGGCTGTCAGTGAACCTTGGTCTTTGGTTTTCCTCACACATGGCAATACACATGGCAGTGTCTTCTCCTTTCTCTTCTTGGTTCCATTGACTTCTAGCTTCTGGCTGCTCCCCATGGCTTCTTCTTCCATGTCCAATTTCCTTTACATAAGGACTTCAGCCATACTGGATTAAGACTCACCTTTATTCAGCTTTGGCAAACCTGAAATAATAACATCTTCAAAGTTACTATTTACAAATGAGTTCATACCCATAGAAGGGCCAGGGGTTGGGACATGAACATGCCTTTTGTGGGAGATATTATTCAATCCCTGTATTAGTCAGTAAAAGGGGTGCTGATGCAAAGTACCAGAAATCTGTTGGCTTTTATAAAGGGCATTAATTTAGGGTAAAAGCTTACATTACAAGGCCCTAAAGAGTCCAACTCAAGGTATCATAAGAAGTACTTCCTCACCCAAAGTCTGGTTGAAGCAAGATGGTGGGAAATGTCTGTGAGGATTCAGCCTCCCTCTTCCCTCTTAAGTCTCCATGGTCCCAGCTTCTTCCTATCTCAGTTGTAGGCTGGCATAGGGGTCCTCTCTTTTCCTCTGGGGCCCGTTTCTTTCTGGGCTCAGCTGCTTGGTCTCTTCACAAGGTCAGCTGTAAACTATCAGGCTCATCAATCTTCCTGGGTCCACAGGATCCTCTGTGTATCTTCTCTGTATATCTACTTCTGTGTTCTTGATTGAGCATCCCTTTATATAGACACCAAGGGGGTGGGGACTCAACCCTGCACACCCTAATGTCATGGTTGAATCAAAGCCCTAATCTTGACTTAATAAAGTGAAAGCGAAACTTCTGAATTTAATACAGTTAAAGGGGTATCATGCCCAGAGGAACAGACCAGTTTACAAACAAAATCAATATCTCTTTTTGGAATTCATAAATAATATCAAACTGCCACAAACCCCAACAATCCTAGTACTTTGAAATTGAATGGTTCTTCCTAGTTTAAATGTGTTTAGGTAAAGGAAGTATTATAATACCCTATTTTATATGCAAAAGACCTGAACTTTCGTAATGCTACAAATTAGATCACTAAAATGAGTTGGGGCTTGAATTTAGCACCTAGCTCAAGAATTGCACCAAAACACATATCACTCCAATCTTTATTCACCATCTCTTTCTGTCTTTGAAATATTTCTTTGTCTTCTCATTTAAAAAATCTTTTTTCCTTCTTATAGACTTTCTTTTAATTTTCATTACTCCTTTCATACTTTATAAATTTCTTTAATTGCTGTCTCATATGAGTAATCATTTTAGGTCAGAAGTATGAATCTAGGCTATATATTTTATCTGAGGTGGAAGGGGAATGATGAACTCTCTTTATATGCCTGATTTTGAGTCTGATAAAGAAAAGACAGCTTGAGAAAGAAAAAAAAAAATCCATGATTAGGGGTTTAGCAAAAGCACTAGATAGTCTTGGTTGTCATGGAGACCACCACAGCCACTGCTTTATATGCAAATAATGTGCAGGAAGGGCAGGCAAGGAGATGAGATATAGATAAGGTTCCTGAAATGGTGAAATGGTAGCAATAAAAAAGCTACCAGTCTTGGGAGGTAGGGAGCACTACCACAGGTCACAGCAGGAAGGTAAGAGCCTGGGGTTGAAGTAGAGGCTCTGCCTGATAATTCGGAATGCCTAGGCAGGCAATATCTATGAAAAAGGTGGTGTGGTATTTTGTAGTCCTGCTCACCAAGTATTTCTGGCTCTCTGCCTCCTGCGTACATGATATGGTGCAGTGGGTTGAATGGTGGCCCCCAAAAGATTTGTATACCAAGAATCTATGAACATGACCTTATTTGGAAAAAGAGTCTTTGCAGATGTAATTAAGGTAAGGATCTTGAGGTGACATCATCCTGGATTAACCTGGTGGGTCGTAAATCCAATGACATTTTTCCTTATAAGAGATAGAAGGAGAAACACAGAGCCATATACATAATGGGAGAGGCCCATGTGAAGACAGGCAAAGACTGGAGTTATGCAGCCACAAGTCAAGTAATGCCTGGAGCTATCAGGAACTGAAAGAGGCAAGGAAAGTTTCTCCTTTAGGGCCTTCAGATATGGCCCTGCTGACACTTGATTTCAGATTTCTGGCCTCCAGAATTGTAAGAGAAAAAATTTCTGTTATTTTAAGCCACAAACTTTGTGGTAATTTGTTACAGCAGCCCTACGAACCTAATATATAAGACCACACTTCTGGCCTTCTTTTGGGAGGGAGGAACAATGTGCCTAGTTCTGGTCATTGAGCTGTGAGCAGAAGTGACAGGTGTCATTTCCAGACCTAACATTAAGCTGCAGGTGTGAGACTCTCCAGAGTTCTTTTGACTTCTAGCCCAGGGAACTCAATGTCCATTAGTTGGGTCCCTGAGTAAATCTTTGTTATTTAGAACCAGTGAGATTTTTGGGTTGTTTTTTATACCAGTGTTACCTGGCCTGCTCTGACTGATACTGCTGATAGGGTATTAGTAGGGGTAAAATTGGCAGGCTACAGGTGATAAGTTTTTCTGGTGTTTTATTGCTGTGTGACTTAGTGGCACAAAATAGCAAACATTTTATTATGCCCATGGATTCTGTGGATTAGGAATTTGGAAAAGCCACAATGGCTGGGACCATGGCTGAGATGACTAGGATGTCTATGGTTTGGAATCCTCCAGTGGGCTTCTTACTCACATGCCTGACACCTGGGCTAGGACTGCTGAAGGACAAGCTCACTGGGGCCTGTCAATCAGAGCACCTGCATGTGGCTCCTCCATATCACTTTGTTTTAACACAGCAGGGTGGCTGGATTTGAGAAGAAGCATCCTGAGAGCAAGCATTCCAAAAAGCCCATGTGGCAGCTTCATGGCCTTTTATCACCCATAATGTTATAAATTAAAGCAGAAGTTCTGCCATATTCTATTAGTTATGAGAGAGTCATAAGGTCAACCCAGATTTTAGTAGGGTGAGGAGCAGGCTTTAGACTTCATTTTTCAGTGAGAGAGTGTCAAAGAATTTGCAGCCATTTTTAAAAAACCATCATGGAAGGGTAATGAAAAGCTAGCATAGTCATAGAGGGAAACTTATCGGGTAAGGCCAAATCACAATTCATTTGATAAAAACATGATTTTATCTCTGTATAGCGTTCTGCAGCTTATAATACACTTTCACTTGTGTTATCCTGTATGATCTTTCCAACAAACCCATGATGTAATGAGAGACAGTTACTATCAGATCTAGAATGCAAAAGAGTAAAAGAAGTAAAAAGAGGAACCTGAACTAACTAAATATTATACTGCTTAATGGATATGCAGATGTTTAAGTTTCTCTTTCAACATTTCAATAAATTATTTTAGATTGAACAAATAAGATTGAACACTCTCAGGTGCAGAGAATGTACAAAGACAAGCAAAATATTTTTTGTAAAACAGTGGAGAAGACAAGCATGTAAATGGAAAACAAAACATAAGGCACAATGGCATTAGGGCTAACGATGAGAACCAAATGACAAGAATGTGTAGAGGAAGAGGCGCTGAGTTCACCTGAGGAGGAAATAGTATTAAGTAGAGCTTTAAAGAATGAGAAATATTTCTATTGGTGTAAAATGGGGGCCAAACCACTCCAGCGTGAGCAAAGGCATAAAATGTAAACATATGTTTCTCACTGAATGCTATTCTTTTTGGTTATAAAAAGCTTGTCCTACTGGCAGAGTCTTTATTAACTCTTTTACCTCCTCAAATAGACTAGATCAGAAATTATTAATAATTTAGGTAGTCTTGAAAATTAAAAAAAAAAAAAAGCCTCTTGAAGAAACAAGAGAGAATTATTGAAGGAACAAGTAGAGAATTGTTAGGTAATTTTATAGAATTACTTTTATGATGGTCTAACCGTAAAATAACATTGGAAAAAAACAGTGCCTTCCTTCTAGGCTGATCTTCAAAAGAACTTTTTCCCCTTTCAATTCTTAACACCCTTCTCTGTACCACTCCCTCTGCCCCACCCTTAGCTCCTGCTCTTCTTTCCTTCCTCAAATCCCTCAAAATCCATTACCTATTTGTTTGTTTCCTGTCACCCAGCATTAAATGCCCTTCTGCATATAACAACAGGAGTTAAAAGCTTTGCACTTACAGTAAAATATTATCTCACCAGGATTTTGCTATGTAACTTTTCATGCCCACTAGGAGATACTAAGCATGAAATGATTAAGTAGAAATGACTTTGAACTACTGTTGCTAGGTGTATTTAATGTATTACATTGACAGGATAATGGACCTGAGCATATGGGTCTGATTTCATTTTATGCTCCAAGCAGGAAGTTACTTTTTTGCCTAAAGGAGTTTAAGCTCCGGTGAAATTCCCGTAGTATGGTCTTGCAGAGAGAATGCAATAATTAAAGCAGGAAGCACTGACCCTGGCCCAACAAACAAGGTATCACACCACACATGCTACTTATCAGCTGGGGGTTTACCTTCTGTAGAAATCAACTGACTCTGAGGAATTCGATAAGTTCCTGACACATAACAAGAGCTAAACACCTGCTCAATTAAAAAATAAAATAAAATAGAATAAAATAAAAGAACAATACTTGAAGGCTATATTTTGGGCAAATACATAAGCATAATTAAAATCTATTTGTAAGAGCCCTGGAAGAAAGAAACAGACCCAATTTAGTTGAACTGTGAACCACAGGGGACATGGAAACGGAATGCAGCCTAGCAACAAGAATTAAAGAATACCATCAAATCTTTTACAATAAGAGATTATTAATATAAACTGTATGTACAGTACATATAAGGTTGTACAGAAAATTGGGAGTATTTCTCATTATGGAGTGTGGATTCAGTTAGTTTAAATAAACACTTTCACCATTTTCAAAAGTTAACAAATACCTCATAGATATTATTATATATTGATTCCTAAATGGGGTGACACATATCTGGCCATTACAGTTAAGATTCTAGTGCTTTGATTGGCAAAATCAGGAGAGAAATGAGGAACAGAATGGGTCTTTATGAAATGTCCTACATGTTTCACTTATAATTCTTCTAAAGGAGAATAACGTGAGGTTTAGAGCGGATGCATGACTTGACCATTGTCACCCATACATCTAGAAAGAGGAAGGACCAGAATCGAGGCATAGGATTGTCTGGCTCTAAATCTCAAGCTGTTTCCATTACTCACTACCATTTCCAACTCTTAGAAAACACCTCTTGCTATTACCCTTTGGCCTATTCAAGGTGTAAAGCATTATTCACAGTCATTATCCTGGTGGGTAGAAGCAGAATTCCTATATTTGCTCACTGATTATTTTTGTTCTGGACATTGGGCTTTTTTGATCTTTAGTTGTAGCATAAATACCTCACTATTCTTTTTTAACTTTTATGCTTAAGATGAGAGCCACAAGATTTTACAAATGATCTTGCTGAAAATAACAATTCTTCACTCTTAGTATCTAAGGAAAAACTATACAATTTGTACATATCAAGAGTTCTTAGGACTTTCTTGTCTTATGCTATTTAAAGTCTTTTGTTGAATGTACAACTGAAAATGACATTCAGTAAAAGTATTAAAGATGGTGATAGATTTTCTGCATCTACCTTTGCAAGGTCATTTTGGTTTAAAGAAGAGTGCCTTAGTTTATGATTACATAATCATGCCAAACTGTACCTGCAAGAATGAGTAAGCAACTATTGCTCTCTCTTAAAGTTATGGCTTTGGCAAAAGGCATAATTCTTAGGGACTCTTGGGATCTAAGAGGAAATGATTCCATACAACTGCAGACATTAATATTGTCTAGTTAGAAAGGTATTTTCAGCAGTTAGCACTTTTAGAATTGGCATTGGCTTAAATGTTAAACTATCCACATAAAAGAACAAATATATGTCAAGAACTCAAAGCAATGATTTTTCTGTAACAAAGTCTTGCATAGGGAGATGATTTTAGACTAAAATATTTTAAGTACACAAAAATAAGTAAATAAGTCACTTCGGTATCTATAGCCTCTCTCTTTCACTCTTGGCAGCTCCTAAAATTTTGCAGGTTTCTTTGTATTATTGTATCAACTACTCAATCTTTTCCACAAATGTGTATGAAAGTGTTTGGTAAATAGTTTTAAAGCCATTCATTGTCTCCTGGGCTAAATTCTTGACAGGCTGCTCTTTTAATAGTCCCAAGTACAATATAAACGCAAGTACTGTTTTCAAGGACAATCGGCTTATTAGCAATAAGGCTGACATGGCCAGCTCAAGGCTTTAAAAAGTCAGCCCTGAGTAAAATAAACACAACAGGATTACTTGGTTGAATTTCACATAGCTAATTCAGAACTCGATTTAATATGTAGGGGAAAAACATCCCAACATGGTCAACAATGCATTTGGGTTTCCATTTGGTTTGGGAATAGTGTCATTCAAGACATTTGGCATATACAGTCAAATATGTATATGCACATCAATGGAGAGCATTGAGACCTTATGATGAAAATTAAAAGTTAGTTTTTAAGACTTTAAATACGGTGCAGGCATGTGTTTACATCACTGAGTATATTTTCATTAAATTCTTCTAGATTTCTTGATTTATTAAACTATCTCAAATAAAAATACATTCATTTGCATAAATGTATTTACAGATATATAATTGAAAACAAAGGTGCTGATAAACAGCAGCATGTTGAACTGTTTTTAATTATGAAAATCTTTTGTAAAGACTTGGATAATTTGGTCAGAAGGGATTTGGGTTCTCAGGGTTATAGGATAATGGGAAGGGGAAAGAAACTGGGGCCAGGGCTGAAGGAATTAATTGCTTTATTGCTGGCTTCCCACCAGAAGGGGTGGCCAGCATCCAATATATGGTATCCAAGGGGTGATGAACTCAGCTTGATACCCCAGCTGGATAGAGTATGGCAGGAGAACTTTGCAAGAAGTAGCGATAGTCACTTCAATAACCATCATTACTTATTTAAAAGCATTTTATTCTTTTCTCCTACAATGTATTATGCCACATCATGATTCCACATGGTCTCTCCCAAGCCAGGATTATAGAGAGCAAGATGCAGCCCTCAGAAGCTGAGCCAGAGCCCCTGGTTTCAAGTCTCAGCAGGGGTATAGTGCTCCTGAAGTCCAGAAGAGCACAGTTGTTAATATCGTGTGTGGGCTTTGGAATCAGTTAGACCTGGGTTCTAATCCTGCCTCTCCCACATGCTTATTATGTTTTGTAACCTCTTTAAATTTAACCTCTCCAATCTTCAGTTTTTATCACTGGCAAATGGAGCTGAGAATATCTACTTCAAAAGATTGTTGTGAGAATTAAATAAGATGCAGTAGAATCTAGTAGTTAAGTGTGAGGGATTAAGAATATAAAGATTTAAAGTGTAGGTTCTGGAACTGGACTCCTTGAGTTTGTACCTCACTTGTGACCTTAGGCAATTTACTTAACTCTCTTGCCTCAGTTTTCTCATCTCTAAAGTAGGGATGATGCTAAGTGCACCCATCTCTTAGAGTTTGTTGTTAGAACAGTGCCCGGTATATAGAAGTAATCAATAAAGCTATCATTATTTATATCAGTATCCAATAGATATTCATATTTATTGCTGCCATAATTCATGTTAATAAGGACAATCATGTAGACAAGCTAAACACGGTGGTGAGTAGGAGAAAGGTGTGATTAGTGATGACCTGTGAATCCAGGGCTCACTCGAGATTTGCTATCACAAGCCTCATTCCAGATGTGGTGCTGGAGTCTGTGCTGCTCATATGCCATTTGTTACTGCCGAGACTGACTCAGCATCTGGGTCATAAAGGTTCTGCTAAATGAAAGGTCCTGTGTCTTTGGCTGAACAAGGTAGAGGAAGTGAGGAAATACAAGACCATGTGGTGGGTATTATCAGTTTTAAGAGAAAAACCATCTGTGTCTGTTTAGAATTTTGCTATATCTTTCTCAAAATGATTACATCATCCCCGGCTTGTTCTGCTCCACTAAGAGGCTGCTGAAGATGAATAAAAATATGTCATTCCTCAGTGGGACCACCCCTTTAATTGCATTTTTAGGATGTATACTAAAGAACATTACTAGAAACTTTCTCGGTGTCCTCGTATTCTTAGCTATAAAATAGAGTTGGATGAAAAGTTTTATTAGAAACTTTGAACTCATAATTTATATGATTCTATGATCACATACCATATTTGGCCACCTTAAGAGTCCAGGAACTTTGAGAATTGTACCACATTTTAGTTAAGTCCTTATGGAATTTCATGTAACTAAAAACCTTTGGATTAGGTCCAAGGTCATTAAATTCTGTAATATACTGGGCTCTATGCTGCAGAGATTTTAGTTCATAACATGTGCACATTAAATAAAGTAATTTATAATGAACTAAAGCCTGAGGGAGTTCTGATTATTTTTCAATATGCTCTGTCTTATGATTTTCTATTATATGGTAGAATTGTCTGTGAAGGAAGTTGTCTTGAAACTTACATCATGATTCATATTGGAAGCTTCTCACTCCACGTTATTATTTAAGCCTTATATTTGTTCTGAGTTCTGCATCAGTTGAAATCCAAAGTACTCTTGCCTTTGTAATTATCATATGTTTCAATAACCATCATTACTTATTTGAAAGCATTTTGTTCTTTTCTCCTACAATGTATTTTGTCACAATAACAATAGCTGGCATCTCTTGGGTGTGTGTATGTGGCAAGCTCTGTGCTCAGTACATTACATGAATTATCTCATTTAATTTTCATAGGAACCCTGTGAGACAAGTGATATCATTGGTCCCATTTTATAAAAGAGCAAGCAAAAACTTTGAAAGGTTGAGTAGCTTGCTCTAGGTTGCACAGTTGGTAAAGTCAGGACCTCAACTACCAAAGTTAACGCTTTCATCACTCAGCTTTCTAGGTGAGCATGGATGGAAGGGTTGTCAGTGAGGATAGCACATTTTCTAAATTGAGATATGTGGCCTTCAATAACTGAAAAATCTCAAGATTTCCAAGTGCACTTATTTGACCATTGTAGCTGTTTTGTAGAACTTGGGAAATCTTTCTTATGACAAGTATTTTGCTTTCTATAAGTCTGTTCACTGTATTTTTCCCAGGTGGAGCTTCAATCTATTTTTATCAAAACTAACAATTCATGCATACTTTTCAGAATATTTGATAATTATTTCTATTTGAAAATGTCTTATAAGATTTCCCTGGAGCATCTTTGCCTTTTATGCTCTTGAAAAATAAATTATTTTGAGTTCTCTGTGTCCTCAAAGAGCTATTATTACCAACTGAATCCTTAGCATCACAAATAGGCCAAAGGATAAGAGGCTTTTATTGATATTGTTCATTAATATATTCATAACCAGGAATTTAAGATGCATTCCCTGTTGAGTGTAATCAAGCTATAATTGCATGTGTGTATCTTTTACCTGCTCATTTTTTTAAAAGTAATTTTCCAAAGTATAAAATATATTAGGCCTTATAAGTGAAACACATTCTTTTGCTTTGGTGTAGGGTGGAAGGTGGGGAGAGGGCATGATAGCTTTATTTTCCCTAATATGCTCTGTTATTCAATTATTTAACCAGCATAATTGAGACATGGTACAATGCATTGGGTTAGGTACTTTGAGAGATGCAGGGAAATAAAAGAGTATATATTCCCTGAGCAACAGGATATATATTTATAAGAAATAAGAAATAAAAGGTGTATTAGTTTCCTGTGACTGCTATAACAAAGTACCACAAACTTGGTTCCTTATAACAACAGAAATGTGTTCTCTCACAGTTCTGAAGGCTAGGAGTTCGAAATCAAGCTGTTGGCCAGGTCATGGGTTCTCTGAAGGCTCTAGGGGAGGAATCCTTCTCTGTCTCTTTCTAACTTCTGGTGGTGGCAGGTATGGCAGTTGGAGATTATTTTATGAATCCCCCAAAAGAGTAAGAGTATGTTTTTAAACTAATCTATTTCTGTGGGTGTGATACCTTTTGATCACATTAAATTCCATTGAGGAGCCTTTGATTAGATTACTTGGTAAGATCAAGTTTGGGCCTTTGATTGGACTATGTTAGTGGGGCATGGTTCATGTTGAGTCTCTGCCCTCTTGCTGTGTCTGATAATGGAGACACAGAGAGACAGACAGACACAGGAAAAGGAAGCTGCCATTTGGATCCTTCCATGTGAGAGAGGACTAGAGGATTCCTTAAGCACAAAGCCTCTAAGAGGCTTGGACCATAGAGCAGCGCAAGAGGAGACCAGCCCTGCTGTATGCCTGATAGTTTACAGCTGAACTCAGGAAGAAAGAGGAGCAGCAGAGACTGATAGAGGTGGCCCAGAAAGAGACAAGCCCTAGCCTGGTTGCTCACAGCCAAGTTCTGAGAGCTGGACTCTGAGAGACAGTGAGCCCGGAGGGGAAGGCTGAGACCTTGGCAGAGATCAGTGGTCATCTTGCTTTGCTATGTGCCCAGACAATAGGATCAACAGTAGCTGACTTTGATGAGGAAGCACCTCTTATGGTGCCTCGATTTGGACTTTTTCACGGCCTTGGAACTGTAAGCTTTTACCCCAAATAAATGCCCTTTATAAAAGCCAACCCATTTCTGGTACTTTGTACTGGTAGCCCTATGGCAAACTAAAACAGCTGGCAATCCTTGGTGTTCCACACAGTTTATAGCTTCCTAACTCCAGTCTCTGCCTCCATCTTCACATGGACTTCTCCCCTGTATGCCTCTGTCTCTGTGTCTCTTATTCTTACAAAGACACCAGTTAGATTGGGTTAAGGGCCCACCCTACCACCAGTATGACTTTATTTTAACTAATTACTGCAAAGACCCTATTTCCAAACAGTTGAATTCTGTGGGTTAGGACTTCAACATAACTTCTTTAGGAGACACAATTCAACCCATTACAAAGGGCAACCCACAGTGTTTCAAAATAATATTGACAATACTAAATGCTCTAAAGACAGATAAATTAGTGTGCTCTTATTAGGGAAGATTTTAAAAAAGAGGTGAGAGCTGAGCTTGTCCATGAAGATGAACAGGAGTTAAATGGAGGGATGGTTACCATGAGATAAGCTAGAGGGAGGACCATGACATCAAGGCATGCACAGGACAGCAAATAAATCCTACCGATGAGAAGGGAGAGGGTGTGTAAAAGAAAACTTGGAGAAGAATGGGAACGGTAGCTGGTATTCAGACTGTAAAGTTTGCTAATCTAAGAAGTTTGAGCTTAGTCAACAAAAAGGCACTGAGAGTTTATAAGCAGACAACTGACATGATGTTGATAGAGGAAAACCTTAAAATAGAAGGGTAAAATCATGACATTTCTCCAAGATTTAAAGTGAACATGTGTTCAAGATTCTATTTAATTCAAAAGAAGGGCAACAGGAAGATGATCAAAAGAGAATTCAAAGAACAGACAGACACATTTACTGATCAAGAATATTAGAATGAATGTGCAAATGGAGACAAAACATTTTTTTGGGCGGGTGCTGTCTCTCTAGTGGACAGAATTCATTTGCATGTATATAGGCTAGAATTATTTGCATTATCGGCTATCTACACTTGTTATGTAAAAATCAGATAAACCAAAAGAGAGAACTGTATGGTGCAAAGTGAACTGAAATGGAGACTGGAGGTCTCCATAAGGCTCTTAGGAGTGGTTAGGATGTTATGGTGTGACAGGTATGGGAGGAAGAAATACAAAAGATGATACAAGCAAACAAGTTGCCTGGGCATAATTTCCTTATCCATCAATCATGAAATTACAAGGGAGAATGAGGAATCCACGATTGACCTGAGTTTCTAGCTTGCATAGTTGGAAGAGTAATAACCAATGACATGAAAAAAAAATTATGAGATTAATTTTACGCAAGTTGAGTCTGAAGTGCCATTTGAAACTGGAAATGTCCAACTGCAGTCCCTTCTCTTTCCTTCCCACAATGGAATTGCATTTACCATTAGACTTTTCCTAGGAATTTATACTCTACTAGAATGGTGAGCCCTCCTCCCAGGAAGAATGGTTTTAGGAGTGGTGAGAAGAGTTCAGGTGAAAGAAGGTCTATTACAACCAATGTGTAGGGTCTTTTCATTGGATCAGGCATTTGTTTCCAGAAACTCCTTGTAATGAAAATATGTTTCCTTGCAGGTAAGATCTTCCTTTCAGAGGCTAAAAGGAAGAACAGGTTCCAGAGACAATGTGATCTGGGACTGGAAAATAGCAAACATATATTGTAGGCTTTTTGTATGCACATGATTATGCTAGGCACTTTCCTGGTATTAGCTCCTATATCTACAAAAATCCAGTGAGATAGGTGATATTATTATCCCCATTCCCCAGTGAGGAAACTAAGACAGTTTAGGTTTCTTGCCAGGGCTCACTGACCTAGTAATGTGAGAGCCAGCACTGAACTCAGGCTTGTGACTCCAGATACCGCCAAATTAACCACTCTACTGCCACTCACAAAGAGGGAAAGGTCTGCAATTAAGGCTTTTCAAGGGTAGGCAGACCCAGGATAATTGTCATCATGAAAAGTCCTGCTCAGAAATTTGAAAGTACTGGATGTCTGGAGATGGGGGGAAGAGAGGAACACAATGAAAGAGGCATTCCTAGTGGGGAATCCAGTGGTTTTGTGTTTAGTAGAAAAGAATATGGAATTTAATTTTAGGATCTAGTCTTTGCATAGAGTAGTTTCTTTGCCAAAAGCCTTTATTTGAACAGTTAGGAGTGTAGTTTATGAAACACCATCCCTGAGTTCATAGGTGTTTCTGTCACTGAAGAACTTACCAAGCAGTTTAACCCTGAGTGGTGCAATTTCTCTGGCCCAAGGTTTCCTCAACTGTAAAACAGGAATTATAGCTTTGTAGTATTATTGTGAGGAATAAGTGAATTAAATCATAAAGCACTTACAACAATGCCTAGAGCTTAGTAGCGCTCAACGAATATTTGCCATTGTAATTGTCATTAATCATATTAATGAGGCTTTTCCAAAGCACTTGAATACATTTGGGTAAATCACCTGAGCCTTTCTAGCACAGGGTTGCCTCACTTGGGCCACTTATTTAGAACCCTAGAAACTGCAGATTAAGCTAATGGGGACCAGATGCTAAACCTGAGGTCCAGACTTCTAGGGGCATATTAAAAAACACCATCCTTAAGACACATAAATACGGTCAATGCTTTTTCCCTTAAGATAATTCATAATGAATCCACAAAGCAATAGAAAACAAATGAGGCTAATGGAAATTTATTCAGATTAGATTTTAACTTTTCATAAAATCTTGAGTGGAATCTTATTTTTGCTTCTTTTTGCAAATTTTGAAGCGCTCCAAGGCAAGAGGTTTATACTGGAGAAGATGCTGGCATTGCTGCAGTTTTATCATTTCTTTTGAGAGATCTTTCAGTTTTTCAACCAGGCTCCTTCTAAGAGAATACCCTTTCTCATTCTGCGGCAAAGCCCCTACTACATGCACTTTTGGAATTGCTGCAGGAGCGAACTTCCATTTGTTTATCTATTAATCATTCTGAGCGCTTATTGAGTGGCTCATTCTTCATTCAGGGTTCTCTGGAGTGCTTCTCAGTTACAAGCAGGATTCTAGTTCTGTGAGGAGTATAGTTTTTGGTATTTGTGTTACAGAGAGTCTCAGGCAAGAAAATTATTTTCTGGTCAAGGTTAATAAAAAGGTTTATGATAGAAATTGTACTTTAGTTGAAGTTAGTTTTCTTCCTTCCCACCTAGTTGGAATTTCTTTTTACTGGGATTCTGACTGGATGTTAATTTTAAACATCATTTTTCTTTTCAAAGTATTTTAAACTGTGAGAGTAATATGTATTCACTGTAACTACTGAAATAATGAAAAAATTATTAAGGGAATGCTAACAATTTCCTTCTACCTCCCTGAGGAGACCAATGATAAAATGTGTTGTGCATCCTTCAATTTTTCTTTAATTTTATAGAAATATATACAAATACACACACATTTAAGTGTTGCTTGTTTATATAACTGACATCACACACAAGAATCTGCCATTTGTTTTTCCTAATGTAACTGAACATTATGGACATAACTCTAGTCAACAGATACAGATCTCATTCATTTTTAAAATAGCTATTGTTTAAGCTGAGACAAAGGCTTGCCTGCAGGCGGTTTATTTTGGAAAGTGATCCAAAGGGCCAGTGAAACAGGGGATGAAGGAAAGTCAACCAGTGGTTCATTAGTAAGCTGCTCAGAACTCTGGGAACCTGGGAGCCTCTGAGGAATGTTGTAGAATGCATCACAGAATTGTCTGACCAAGGGACAGAAGAGAAACCATTTATTTACTGGCTTACCCCCTCCAGAGGTCAGGGTCTTATGTCCCTTACAATTTCGGGTTTGTGCATATGTTGGAATGGTTAAGTGTGTTCCAAAGTGTTTGATGGCAGAGAAATCTGGGTTATGGAATAAGACATATGTGACACAGTTGAAGCAAGGTGCTGTTAATTGTATCTACAAGCAACTGGTTGCTATAGCAACAGCATGAGTAAAAGGAGGACTGAGAGTATATGAGATGGTACCCAACAGATGTCTAAAACATCTGTGTAATGTTCTATAATGTGGGTTTACCACATTTATTTAACTATACACCATTGAATGCATATTTGTGTTGTTTCCAGTTTTTGTTTTTGCCACCTCAATGTTGCACTGAATATCCTCATTCATATATCCTTATTTACAGTTACTTTTACTTTTATATGATATATTCTCCAAAGAGGAATTGCTGGTTAAATGTACTTTTCATCTATTAACTCATTCATTCCTCTCAACAGTATAATTATTACTGTCCTCATGTTTCAGATGAGGAATCAGGGGCATAGAGGAGTCTAGGAAATGGATGTAGTAAGAATTTTTTAATAGATTAAAATATGAAAAATATTCTTGGGCTGTAAAATAGAAAAGATTTTGATATTATTAAACCAATGGGTTTTCTTCATTATTTTAACTCACAAATTATGTTTCCTTGCAGCCATTTTAGAATCATATCTCCAGGGAATGGAAGAATATAGATGCAAGTTCCAGAAAGAAGAGGCTCTGATCTAGCAGAATTCTTGTCTGACAGACAAGAAGAAAAGGTGAAATGGCCAACCCTTGCTGATAAGCTTACCTGGATGGTCACCATAAGGGAGGAAAAACGACCCCTAGCTGAGGGTGATAGCTTGGGCTTGGGACAAGCGAGCTTTGGGCCCTGACTAAGATAAGACACCCCATGTTCACTAACCCTACTTATGTGTTAGAACATAACAAGGCTATCAGCTATCAGGCATACAGGGGAATGGACAAGTTATAGGGCATGTGATCTGGGCTAGATTACAGAATTCTTTGATAACAAAGTATCTTAATTTGATGGAGTAGCTCTCATTCCTAATGTCTGAGTTTCCTGAAGGAAAGACAGTTTCAAATTCATCTTGTGTCCTTGGAACTAAAAGGATGCTCTTCCAAGCACAGAGGAAGAAGTTCTTAGTTCATATAGAATTAAGAACAAACGAGCCACAGTATGAAGGTCGCTTATGAGGGAGAGAAGGTAACCTAAATATCTTCCAATCAATTAAAGTCAACCTTGACTACACTTGTTCTCTGGGCCTATAATAATCCTAAGGTCAAAAGCCACACAGATGAATAATATGAGGGTTCTTTCACTTAATGAATCAAATTTCTAATGAGTACAACTAATATGTGAACATCTAATCTGAATATAATATAGCATATTAGTTTTCTATTACCACTGAGATAAATGATCACAGATTTAATAGAGATATAAATTTATTATCTCACAGTTTCTGCAGGTCGAAAGTTGGGTGAGCGTGATTGCGTCCTTTGCTTAAGGTCTTGCAAGTCTGACATCAGGGTTTTGGTTCGGCTGCATTCCTTACTGGATGCTCTGGGGGAAGAATCCACTTCCCAGCTCATTCAGGTTTTTGGATGAATTTACTTCCTGTGGTTATAGTCCTGAGGTCCCTGTTTCCTTACTGGCTGTCAGCTGGGGCCCCATCTTTGCTCCTTGAACTACCCACATTCCTTTTCATGTTTGCCACATGGCTTCCTTCAGCAGCAGTGGGTCATGTCCCTCTCATGCTTTAAATGTCTCTGACTTTCCTTTTTGCCATATCTCTCTGGCTTCAGTTGGAGAAAGTTCTGTGTTTCTAAGTGGTCCTGTGATTAGATTGGGCCCACCTGTATAATCCAAAGTACTCTTTTTTTAAAGTCCTGTAATTTTAATTATATCTGCAAAGTCCTTTCTGCTGTGAACTGTAACAAAGTTACAGGTTCCAGGGTTTAGGGCATGACATCTTTGGGGGTTTGCTCTGTCTACCCCATATGTTACACTATTAGTATGAACAAAGTGTTAATGGGTCCACAGAGAGAAAGGTGATAATGCTGTCTGGAGAAAAGGCAGTGCAGAGAAAGACTGATGAAAGAGGTAATATTTGGATTGTGTTTTTAAGAAATATGATTTTACTGAAAGGGTGGATACATAAAAGGTATTTCATGTCAGGAAGACATGAAAACACTTGGCCATATTTGGGATGGGTAAATTGTCCAATGTAGCTAAAATATGCCTGAGTTTAAATCCTAGCTCTGCTGCATATTAGCTGTGTAGTCCTGGACAAGTTCCTTAGTCCCAGCCTTGGTTTCTTCTTCTGTGAAATGGGGCTGTTAATAGTACTTACCTCACAGAATGGAGGATTGAATGAGTCAGAAATAACATAGTGCCTGTCATGTTACAAATATCAATCAAAGTAAGCTATTATCATTACTGTTTCTGTTATAATTACTACTGGAGCCAGAGAAGATTGAAAAAAAGTGGAGAAGTGGCAGGAGTGAATCTGAAAATGTAGGCTGGAGTCAGAATGCAATGCCAGAGTGTGGTACTATTCTTGTTGAAATATGTTCCTCTTTTGGCTTCTGTGATACCATTTTTCTTTGGGTTTTATAGTCCCTTCTCAGTTTTCTTCAGTGGACTATATCCTGAATTCTCCAGATCTCTTCTGACATTGCGTCCTTTCCCTGAAAGATTTAGCCCATGGATCATTTGATCCATGGTTTAAATGATCAAATATTTATCTTTAGCCCCAATTCCTTCCCTGAACGGAGGCCTGCACTTGGATATTTCAACCTAAACCTCCCCTCCTTCACCCTCCTATTGTCCTGGTGCCTTGCTCACTCCTCGCCTTACCATCCCACCCCATACATCAAACCCAAGGGCTCCTCATATTTCCAGTGTTCTCTGTCTCAGTTCTTGATATCACCATTGCCTACAATAAAAGTAATTGTAACAAATAATTCTTGGAATGCTGTTTTATTCTTATGTACTTTGTGTCTGTCATTCCCATTACTTGGCATAACACACCTCCAGCTCAGATGGCTCTCTACTATGAAGCCCTTGAAAGGTCCATTCCTTTTCATCTTAGTAAACTATGTAACTCATAGTAGTAGAAGCTCAAAAAATGTTCATTGAAATGACTTTTATCCTGTGGGCAAAGGGAGTCACCAAAGTTCGTTTTTAAGTCATTGAATGACGTTATCAGATAAGTGTTTTAATAAGATAATCCTGGAAGCTGTGCTGGATGGATTGGAGGGAAATGAGAGAGATGAGTGACAGAGAAACTATTTTAGCGGGTTTCCTTATAATACATTATGAGAGATGGTAAAGGTCTGGCCGTGACTGTGGAAATGAGAAAGAAGGAATAAATCTGAGAGAGTCTTAGAAGCAAAATTTCTAAGACTTGTTGACAGATTGGCAACGGAGGTGAGGGAGAGAGAGGAGTCCAGGGCAGTGCTATGATTTTTGGCTTGGTTGACTAGGTAAAATAAATGTTGAGCTAGGGAACTTAGAAGGAATACTATATTTGTGGGGAAAATACTAGGTTTGGTTTTGAACATATTGATATGGAGGCACTGAGGGACATACTGGTAGAAATGTCTAATAAATAGTTTGGAGAAACAGGGCATATATATTATCCATTTTGTATGTTTCAAACATTTTTCCAAATATGTATGTTGATTTTGAGTGATTAAATTTATGAGACATTTCTTAGCCTTTATTTTCTAAAGCAGTAGTCTGTATCTCCTTCTGTACTATGTAAAGTGTATTCAGTGTTGTTTGGTGCTGGTGGTACTTAGAGAGAAAAATCAAGTTCACAAAGTGCTGGCACCTCCTTTCTCTCCTTCATCCTGACCTACTCAGTGAGGAGGAACACAAACATACACCAACGATCACCATGGAAGCAATGGATACACAGAGGTCAAGAATGGAAACTGCTCAAGGTCCTATGTGAATTAACTGTGGAACTTAGCTATATTTCCTGACTCTCAAAATGTTGATCTCATGAGAGCATTAGACAAAAATACTTTGATTTTTTCCTAAGATAGTAAAGAATCCATCTCTTCTCTCCAGTCTAAGATATGATAATAATGAATCTTGGAAGGCTATCTTAATGAAAACATTTCCAGAGAATATTATGCTGTCTTGAAAATCTGTGACTTTAACCCCTTAGTTTATCTAGATTCTTGTGTCTCTAGTTAAGCCATCCTTATGACCTTTAATGCAGTGGAAGAAGCAAAGTGGTACAGGAAGGAATAGAGAACTATGAGATATGTAGCATGAGGCAGAATTATTTCCCCAAAGAGTCTGATTGCATACATGCAGAGCTATACCTGCTTGGCATCTACACATATGGATTTAATTGTACTGTGACAGCATGTTCATACTTATCAAGGACATAAGAACATGTAACAGCTTTCTCACCAGGAAGGCATCTTATACTGGCTGCATAAAAACCACAGACAATAAATTGCTCATGAAAATGTGTGAGAGTTCTGCTGAAAAATGGGGAAAAAATGTCCCTCCTACAGATTGCAAGCAATTCTAAATGGTTCCCTAAGAGATCTATCCCTGAATTCTTTATGCTAAAATGAAATTTGTTTTGAGTACTCTTGAGTTTCTCAGGACTTTAATGAGTTGAATGAATGTTTAGATTTCATGTCATTTCTGACATCAATACTGTCTACTAAGAATAGCCATAATATTTACAGGTTAGTCCTTCATTATAGTCTATCCAAACAGCTCCCTTCCAGGTTGGCAGGTAGACATTAAAATTTTTTTTTTATTTTTTTTTTAACTCTGAATGTCATAAGGTGCATCAGTAAAAAGTACTTAACTTGGAGAGCGGATGTAGCTCAAGTGGTTGAACACCTGCTTCCCATGTTCGAGGTCCCAGGTTTGATCCCCTGTACCTCCTAAAAACAAAATAAAACAAAACAAACAAACAAACAAGCAGAAAACCAACTCTTAATTGGGAAGTGGATGTAGCTCAGTGGTTGAGAGCCTGCTTCCCATGTACAAGGTCCTGGGTTCAATCTCTAGTACCTCCTAAAAAAAAAGTACTTAATTTACTATGCTGTATGGTGGATATCAGAAATAAAAATAACAAGTTCATCAAGTATCAAGTGCTGGCACCTACTCATTCTTGCACATTCTGGTCTCCTCAGGGAGGAGGAGCACAAATGCCTCCAAAGGACAACTGTGGACACAACAGACACAGAAGCACCAAGGATGGCCCCATATACATGTACAAGTGGGTGTGGTGCACCATAGAATAATGCTTCCCTAGGAGCATGGGAGTTGGCATTAAAACTTTTAGGAGAGGAGAGAGGGGGTTATAAAAGTAGGAGTCCTGGATGCTGTCTTTCTCCATTGGCCATCTGAGTGGTAAGGGTTTTTAGCTGGGTGTGCAAGTGGAAAATCTTGGTTTACTTGAGCTGCAGTGCCAGGGTGAGCTCTTTGGGAAAGAGAGGGAAAATCGGACTCCCAGTCCTAGTTTGGCTTTAAGCTTAAAGGAAGAGCAACAAAAGGGAGGAGGATGGTGCTCGAGGCTCCAGTATTTTCTGGCCGTTTACTAAGATAAGAGGGGAGATATAGATTTGAGGCAAAAACCCTGACCATGAATGAGGAGTGTGCATTGGCCTGGGCCATCCCAGGAATCCAAGGAGAGGCAATCATTCAGTTGAGGAGGGAGATGCCCTAGCATCTGGCAGAGTAAACCTAGTGAAAGATCAACATGTGAAATACTCAACACAAACTACAAACGGCAAAATGGAAAAACAGAGTTGGTCCAGAAAAGATGATTATACACTAGGCCAGAGCACCCTGATTTAGATACTCTTAAAAAAAAAAAAAAAGCAATTATGAATTTTGTCAGGTAGTATTAGAGGAAATCTCCCTATTCAGTTCTAGTGTTTTTCAAGATGATTTGGTTTCCACCTGGCTGCCCAAAGAGAATTGCTTGGCTGCTATAGCAACTGTGTCCCTGGATATATAGCAGTTGACAAAAACACTTTTTATATGCTGATTTTTATGCTTAGTAACATAGGTTGGGCTGGTGGGATGTTTAAAACAACAAGCTGCATGGTAAAATTTCTGTAAGACAATGTTATAACCCTCCTTTCTTTATCTCGCACCTCATACCCTATTCATTAATAAATCCTGTTAACTCTATTATTCCCTCCTTGGGCTAAGCTACCACAATCTCTCACCTGGATTCTTGCAGTGGATTCAAAACAGATTACCTGTTTCCACTCTTGTCTTTCTTCTGTCTACCCTGTACACAACTGTCAGAATGGTTCTTTAAAAATATAAATCATATTACCACATTCCATTGGTTTAGCCCACCAATGGTGTCTTAGTCAGCTCTGGTGTCAATAATGCCCCTTAACCAACCACTCTGACACTCAGTGGTTGAAAATATTAAGCATTCATTTTTCTCTCCCACAGTTCAGCTGGAGTGGTTCTGCCACAGGCTGATTGCTGGCCCTGCTCCATATTTCAGTCTGGGCTCTGTTGTGTTCCATGCATCTTTTTTTTTCTGGGGCCCTGGCTGAAGGAGCAGTGACTACCTGGAACCAGTTCTTCAAATAGTAATCAGGGGAGTGACAAAGGCATTTGCTAACATTCCATTGACCAAAGCTGGTCACATGCATCACTGGTGTGGGGAAATATACTCCACCCCTTGGAAGGACACCAAAGAAATACGGCCAAGGGTATGAGTGTATAATCCTATTACAGACAAGTGACAAATTGGGCCAGTAGCCTAATCTCCCAAAAATTCTTTCCAGCACACTTAGGTTAAAAACAAAAAAGCCTATAGCCTTTCTCTTGGCTCACAAGGACCTATGTGATCTGACTCTGGCTTCCTTTCTTCAGTAAAGCCCTCTCATTTATCACTTTTCTCTCTCTTTTGCAAATGTTCTGGTCCTTTTTCAATGCCTTGAAACTTCCAAGCATGTTCCTGTCCCCAGACTTTTGTATTTGTCATTTTTCTGCCCGAAACTCTCTTCAGCTTATTATCCTTGACCTCATTCATATGTCATTTCCTAAGAAAGGTCTTCCCCAGTGATGCTGTGTAATATAGCAGCTTTTGCCATACCTGTTTTCAATCTGCTTTTTTTTTTCTCATAGCATTTAGCACTATTTGTTGGGTTCTAAGCTTATTTATTTGATTTTTGTCTGTCTCCTCAAGGAGAAATTAAGCTCTGTGAAAGCAGGGACTATAATAGTCCCAGGACCTAGTGGGAGTTCAAAATGTAATTGTAGAATTAATGAATTGCAATAACTTCCAGGATCCATTTCCATTCATTTCCATTCATTTCCTATTGCTCCACACAATCTCTGAAGACTTGGGAATGGCATGTGGCCATGTAAAGACATAAAACCCTAACATGACAAGGGAAAAAAAATTTTTTTCCCCACAGATGGAAAATATTGATCCCAGAGTCATTTTTTCTTGTATATTTCCTTCCAGGTAGTTCCTGTCAGGTGTTTGAAATTGAAGAAGGCCTAAGAATTTTGTTATAATGCCAATCAATCTTTGCTAAGTCAATGAATTTTGTATTGTCATTGGGTTTGTGTTTATCAGGGATTGACAAATCCTGATTAAAAATTAGCTGCTAAGTTTCCAACTCCTTTCTGTTGTTGTTTTGCATTTTTTTTTTTGTCATGCAGAAGTTCATTCTCCTGACCAGGGTGTGTGTATATTTGTGTGTAAAATTGCTCTTACTCTCTAGATCTGGGAGTCTGACTGGGAGTAAATAATCTAACAATTGACAGGGTATTGAAGCAGACACTTTCAGAAACAGGGTCTCTTAAAAATGTGGCACAAAGGAAGGACAAGAGATGGCAAAAGGCCCAGTTTTTCCTGGGAATATCCAATGAAGGCGTGCACCCCATAGGCAGATAATCCCTCACGTACCAAATTTACATGTCTTGTGTCTACTCTATGGGCCAGACCGCGCCAAATTCCAGCTGCCAGGAGGATGAAATGTATTATAGAGGAGCGAGAGTCATTTCCAAAAGAAGGCTCACTATTAGTTTATACTTCTGGATGAAGTTAGGAAGAAGAGCTGTTTTCAGAATCCAGGAAATGAAGCCAGAGGTCTAGGACTGGGATGGCAGCTGTGGCAATTTGAGATTATTTTATGAGTCCCTAAAACAGAAAGATTATGTTTGTAAACCAGTCTATTCCTCTGCGTGTGATACCCTTTGTGAATTTAGTTAAGGGATCCTTGCTTAGATTCCTTGATGAGATTGCTTTAGGACTTTCAATTGGACTACTTCAGTGAAGGGTGACTCAGGTTGGGTCTCTGCCCCTTGCTGGGTCTGATATAAATGGGCACTCACTCAGACAGACAAAGGAAGAGAGAGTGCTGCCATTTTTGATCCTGCCATGTGACAGAAAGGAGAGGCTCAAACAGCTGAGGCCCTGGGGAAAGGGGAGACATTTGCCTGACAGCTTCCAACTGAACTTGGGAAGAGAGCAGAACGGCTGAGGTAGTGAGAGAGTGGAACAGCGGAGACTGATGAAGGAGGCCCAGAAAGAAACAAGCCCTATGCCAGGAGAGAGAGGATGACAGGGTCACTTAAGCACAAAGCCCCAAGAGGCTGGGCCCACGGAGAAGCTCAAGAAGAAAGTGTGAACCTGCAGGGAAATAAGGCAACCTGGGCAGAGATCGGAGGCCATCTTGCTTCAACACATGGCAACACACCAGGATCTCCAGTAGCTGACGTTGGTGAGAAAGGATCTCGGGTGGTGTCTTGGCTTGGACATTTCATAGTCTTGGAACTGTAAGCTCTTACCCCAAATAAATCTTCTTTATGAAAGCTGGTACTTTTCTGGTACTTTGCATCAGCAGACCTTTGGCAAATTAAAACAGTAGCCAATCAGTGTGTGAGCCTGTACAGGTGGGGGGTGGGAGGGACGGGACAGGGGACAGGGGACAGCGATGATGACAACCAGGAAACAAGTGAAGTCAAACAATGGGGTAACCAGAAAGAAGAGCGCAGTTCAGAATGTCATTCTGAGAAGGCAGCTTGCTTGCTATGGTATTCCTCATAGATACAGTGTGTGATTGAGTTGAACCAGTCACATCTATGTGCTCAGTATTTTTATATAGATTATATATAAAATATATTTATTATATATAATAAAGATATATATATTATAAACCTATATAAAATCTTAATCTATTATAAAGTTATAATATAGTATTATCTATATTATAGCTCAATTTATTAATTTTTAATTATCATTATTGTTTAGGTAAAAGGCATAATTCAAGAGTTAGATGGGGACACTTAGGTTATGGTATGAGAAGGAACTTGAGTTACGTAAAAACAAAATTCCAAAGTGTGTTTAAATGTTCCTCTACTTCAAGTCATTTGATAATGAATGTTTAATCCTAATAAGAAGCAGGACTGATGCTCATTGTTCCAATTAAAGGTAAAAAAGAAGGGATGTG
>JAQZBX010016355.1:0-36574 GCA_029593785.1 Cabassous unicinctus | reverse complement strand
TCAGAGGTTCTCCAAGTGTGGTCTCCCACCTACAGCAGCAGCAGCAGCAGCACCACCTCTGCCACCACCGCCACCTCTGCCGCCGCCACCTCCACCAACACCACCATCACCACCACCATCACCACCATCACTGCCACCACCGCCGCCATCACCACCACCACCGCTTTTAGAAATGCAGATTCTCAGGCTCCACCTCCAGGTGGTTTTGTGCAGGTCAAGTTTCAGGCCTGCTGTCTGTTACTGTATGAGCTAATAGGCTGCAATAATTACAGAGCCATTAACTGCTACCTGTTCCTTTGTGCCACCTGGAGTCACGCACAAACCAGCAGCCTCACCTCCATCTTCTGGGAACAAGGCCCTAGACCCCTGGGGACACTGAGAGCAGGAGAAGCACAAGGCCTGCCCCAGGGGCACAGCGGAGGGGCGGTGGCCCTAGGGGTCCAGAGACATTCCCGGTTGTTAGTGTGGTTGATTTTAATTTCTTTGTCATTCCAAGTTTCCTTGTCTTTTTTTGGAAATCACACAAATTATCTCTGTTTTGATTCTCAGAAGCCCCAAAGGCATTGGGAGCTTGATGCCCTGTGAAAACGCACAGGCAGCTTTTCAAATGCCAGTCCTAACTCTCGGTGCCACCCAAGGCAGGGTCCTGGCCTTTGTGAGGCCCAGCGGGAGGCTAAAGACAACCTCGTGCCTATGGGCTGCTTTACGCCGCCCCCCAGCCCCCCAGGAGGTAAAGGGGCGGCAAGGTCATCTCAAGGTTGAAACTGGAAACTGAAACCTGCAGGGGCAAGAGTGAAAACTGAAATAAAACATGGATCATGAATAATTAACTCTCTGTCTGCCCCCATCCCCACCGCTTCTTATGTGGGATCCCAGGGGCTTCCCGGGGCATTCTGGGATGTGCGGCGCGGATGCCCAAAGCGGTGCATTGATCACTGACTGCGGTTGCATTGTCTTCCCCCCACCTGACGCCCTGGCCTCTCCCATCGCACGCCTTCCCCTTTCAGGTTTATTAAAGATTCTTTTTACTTAAGCACAAATAATTGTGAAGTGCCATTTTGGCCTTTGGAGAAATCTACACACACCTGCCTGGCCTCCATTTTCCCCAGCGTTTATCCCACTCTTTTTTTTTTTTTTTTTTTTTTTTTTAGATTTATTTATTTTTATTTTATTTATCCCCCCGCTTGCTGCTTGTGCTGCTGTGTCCATTCGCTGCGTGTCTTCTCTGTGTCTGCTTATCTCCCCCTTGCTGTGAGGTCTTGCCGCATCAGCCCGCCGGCTGTTCACCTAGCCCTGTTCACCTAGCCCCGCTGGCCCCCAGGCCTCCTGGGTGCTGGGAGTGGAGAGGGGAAGGGAGGACAGACGGCTGACACAGCCCCGGCCCGGGCTGACACTCTCCAGGGGGGAGGCAGACAGTGAACAGGTGAGCCCAGAAGGAGGTGTCCTCATTGCAGCCTGCCCCGCCCCCAAAGCCAGGTGCAGTGAGGGCAGAGGGGCTGGGGGCCGGCGGCCACGGGCAGCTCGCTGCCCTCTGCCTCCTGCTTTCCACAGGTACAGGCTTGTCCTGTGCGCTGCAGCAGCCCCAGAATCATATATTTTTTTTAATTATTATTTTTAAAGAAGCTTTAGATTACATAAATATTATGTCAAAAATAGGGGATTCCATATGCCCCCTCCCTCCCCCTCCCATGCTTCCCCCATTAACATCTTTCATTAGTGTGGTGCATTTGTTACAATTGATGAGCACATATTGAAGCATTGCTACTAACCATGGTCTGTAATTTACATTATGGTTTACACTTTGCACCACACAATTTTATAGGTTTTGACAAAATGTATAATGGCCTGTATCTGTCATTGCAATGTCATGCAGGACAATTCCAATGTCCCCAAATTGCCCCCATGTTACACCTATTCTTCCCTCTCCCTCCCCTCAGAACCCCTGGTGGCCACTGCCTTTATATCAGTGTTACAAGTTCTTCCACTGCTAGAATAGTCATAAGTCTACTTTAGCCCACAGTTGCAATCCTCCCTTATGTTTGTTCATTCCTCATCCTTGAGGATTTGGGGGTGGTGATGACCACTCTTCTTCCGATTGAAAGGGGCTTAGATCCCATGGGGCAGATGGATGGAACTGTAGTTATAGATACTCTATTTTTGGGATGGGTGTTGTCCATCATCATCCTTTTGTTAATTGTCCTGGGTGAGTCCAAAAACTGGAGGGTAGGTGCTGGCTGCATCTCTGCTGAGATTCAGGGCTCAAACGGCATACAAACAGCTGGAAGATTTAAGCCTCTGGGACACATATTTAATGGGTATAGTGCTAATTATAGTTTCAAATAAAAGGGGCAGAAGAACCATGTGTAGGAAAGTTATAAATGAGTCTAACTCTCATACACTGGAGGATAGGTTATCATATATTCCAAGGTGCTGGAATCATCTTTAAGGCCTGGTGATCACACTGCTTGGTGGGGGCCCCAGAAAACACTTGGCATTTATAAATAATGCAAACAGGGAAGCGGGTGTGGGTGTGGCTCAGTGGATAGAGCCCCCGTTTACCATATGGGAGGCCTGGGTTCGCGTCCCGAGGCCTCCTTGTGAGGGCACACCGGCCTGAGCGGTGCGGTGGGCTGATGCAGCAACCTCAAGGCAGGAAGCGGGTGTGGCGCAATGGATAGAGCACCCGTTTACCATATGAGAGGACCCGGGTTCGCTTCCGGGCGCCTCCTTGTGAGGGCAGGCCGGCTCGCCGGTGGGCTGATGCAGCAAGACCTCACAGCAAGGGGGAGATAAGCAGACACAGAGAAGACACGCAGCAAATGGACACAGCAGCACAAGCAGCAAGGGGGGATAAATAAATAAAAATAAATAAATAAATCTTTAAAAAAAAAAATAGATAAATAAATAAATAAATAAATAATGCAAACAGCTCTCCTTAGAGGAATGCCTTGCCCTGATGACAGTGACGGCAGAGCACCCGGCATGCTGGACCCCACCTCAAGCCCACCGACTGGGGGTACTGTGTGAGCTCCATTCTACAGATGGTGAAACTGAGGCACAGAGGGTCACAGAGCTGGTACATGGACCCTCACAGAGAGGCGTGGTGGGCAGCTGGCCCGAGCAGAGGGCAGGAGCCAAAGCCGACCTTCTGCTCTGTTCTCAGGACAAGCCCCCCAAGCTCCGACCTCCCTCCCTCGGTGCCAAGCGCCCCGCCCCCCAGGCCTCGGCACCATCCCCTTCCCCTTCTGTGTTGGGAACGGGCTTTGGGACTGCCTTTTGGGGCTCTTTGGCAGTCTTTCTCCGCATTTCAGAGGTGCATGCTCTCCCTTGACCCACTGCTGGTCACCTGTCCTCAGAGGAGGACGAAGAGGCATGGGCAGAGGTTCCTTGAAGTGTTGTTTACAATGGCCAAGGAGAGAACCTGCCTGAATGTTCATCGTTAGGCGGGAGGTTCAGTAAATTCTGGTCCCTCCACTCTACGGAATAGGCCGCCATGAAAAAGAAAGCTAAGGCTACAGCAGGGTCTCAGGGCCGTGACTGACATTTGGACCAGGCAGTTCTCCGCGGTGGGGGCTGCCCTGTGCATTTAGGATGTTTGGCAGCGTCCCTGGCTTTTACTCATTAGATGCCAGGAGCACCTCCCTCCCCCAACCTGAGTCATGATCATCAAAAATGTCTCCAGACATTGCCGAGTGCACCCTGCGGAGTGCAGGCACCTCCAGTTGAGAACCACTGCGCATAGGCACAGCGAAGTATGAAGACCCCCACAACAGACTAAGGGGGGAAAATCATAGAACAGTATGAGGTTTTTAAAAAGCAACCCGGGGAACGGATGTGGCTCAAGCGGTTGATTGTTTGCTTCCCACATGGGAGGTCCCAGGTTCGGTTCCCAGTGCCCCCTAAAAAACAAACAACAACAAACAAATGAAAAAACCAACTCAGGGGAGCCGATGTGGCTCAGTGGTTGAGTGCCTACTTCCCACATATGAGGTCCCAGTTTCAATCTTCAGCCCCAGTACCTAGGGGGAAAAAAAAGCAACCCTAAGCTATTTATCTGCTTAGCTACTGACGCAGATGGAGGTTCATTCATTCAACAAGTTCTACATGAGAAGGGGAGGGAGCATAAGAACACCTGCGGTAAGTGCTCCTAGCAGAGGGAACAGCCGTGCAAAGGTCCTGAGGTCAGGCAATGCCCGTGACTGTAACACACAGCAAGAAGCCCGTCTGCCTGGAGAACAGTGAGTGAGGGGACATGGTAGGCAATGAGGTCAGTGAGACACCAAAAGTCCAGACCACCTCTGGCCTTATTGCCCTGGAGACGGCTTTGGGATTTGTTCTGTGTGAGTGGGGAGCCATATGAGTTCTGAGCAGAGGAGGAATGTGAGCTTACTTAGGTCTTAAAAACATCACTTTACTGCTGGCTGGGAACAGACTGTTGTGGGCAAAGAGGGGATCTCCACCTGCTTCGTGTGAGGGGCCTGGGGAGCAACGGAAAGAGACCATCGCGTCAGTGGATCTGGAGGTTAGGGGGGAGGGAGGGGGAGGAAAGAAGAGAGGAAGGAAGGGAGGGGAGAGAAGAGAAGAGGGCTAATAAACATTAAGAGGCTTATTACAGGGATTGGTGAATGGGAATTCTGTAGGGGAAGTCACAAGACGGGAACTTGGTGACATTGAATTCCCCAGGAGAAGCCGCATTTGGCATCTCCATAAGGGGATCTGAATTCACCATGAGAAGCAGGCTCTCTGGAGGAGAGTGGGCTTTTGCCCCAACAGACATGGGTTCAAATCCCAGCTCCAAAGATTTCCTAGCGTTGTGATTTTAGACAAGCAGCTTTACTTCCCTGAACCTCGGTTTTCTCTTCTGTAAAATGGGTTCAGATGAGAGATGTAAGCCAAGCTCCCATTCCCATTCCAAAGCTCATCACGTCGTGGTCCCTCATTAAAGGTAGCTCCTCTGCGTAATACCGGACGGTCCTGGTATTACAATGATTCTTGCTCCCGTGCCAGAACTACCCAGCCGGCTTCTCAGCCCCCACAGAGGCGAGACTTTTAGGCTGTGGGCTCTGCTGGAGACCCTGCTAAGCCCATGTGGAGATGAAGCCTCCCTAAGCGCATACTGACCACAGATCTTCAGGCCTAATGGTTATCAAGAAGCGCCTCCTATAAAAGCTGCCGGGCAGGAGCCAGGTCCTAAGGCCCCAGGGGGCTAGTTAGAGCCAGAATTTCCCCCACTGAGCTGAGGCTTTGAACAGGAAACCCCGCCCAGCTGGCCCTCGGGAGGGCAGCCCTGTCCCCCAGAGCTCCCCAGCGTGCCCCTGACAGCTGGCGAGCCCCCGAGCCTGCTCCCGAAGGCTGGGCGGGAGGCTGGGGTTTCTTTCTTTCTCTCTCAGCCGGGCAGTAGCCCAGCCCCCAGCACCATCTTGGCAATTCACAGCCCTGGGGAGGCTAGGGGCCTCCCACCCCATCTGCTCAGCAGGGTCATCCATCTGGAGCAAACCCAGGCTAAGGCATCTCCATGTCACAGGAGTAGGGGGGCTGGGGGTGGGGAGGGTAGCCGGTCAGCTGAAAGGGGGGCCCCTAGATGTTCCAAGGAAAGGGACACACACAGGCTTGCTTTTTCCTCAAACGCTCTGCAGTGCTATGGAAACAGCCGTGGGGACTCAGGCAGCTGAAGAGAATGTTCTAGAATCTGTAAAGGGCAGATCTAGCAGGCACAAGCTGGGCCTGGAAATGGAGCTGGGGTTTTCCAAGCCTCCAGCAGTCTGGAGACCTGCTGTCCTCACACTTCTTATTCTACAGGCAAAGGAGCCACCCATGTCGGGGCAAAAGGCTCCCTGCTCCCTGTGTGGGGATGGAGGATTCTGTGTTGGCCAGAGCAATTAAAACATGTTGAGGGAGATGCAAAACGTTCTTACACAAATATCCAAATTTGGGACTTCTTTTTAAATGAGACGAGCTGGTGACCCCAGGCTGCCATCAGGTGCAGAATGGGTACATGCCTCCCCTTTGACACAGTCCCCACCCCTCCCTGTTGTCTCCCTGAGTTCTGGCCTCCACCCTCTGCTTGCCTGGCACCAGAGGCCTTGGCTATTCAGCCCCTCCTTGCCCAGGGGCAGCCAACCCAGAGCCAGACGAGGACCTGAACTAAGGCAGGCGACAGAGTCAAGGCAGGACCACAGACCTCAGGAAAAGGGGCAGGAGGGAGGGAGATGCTGAGGTCTGAGCCTGAGGAGCTGGGGCTGATGCTAAGGCTGTTGTCAGTAGAAACGGGGCATGCAGGGAGAAACCGGAGGGAAAAACGGTATGTCTGTCTGGTGATTCTTTTTTTTAAAGATTTGTTTTTAAATAAAATGAAATATGTCCATATGAACTGATGGGGAACATGTTCTATGACACATTATCAAGCAAAAATAAACTACACACATGTATAATTTCACATACATATAGTTTCATTTTGTCCAAAATTTATATACATGGATGCCTGTATATGCATGTGTGTTTGTACATGCGTAAAGGAAAGACAATCTGGATGAATACAGACCAAACTATAAATAGTGGGCACCTGAATGAAGTGGGATTGTGGGAAGGAGAATTTTTACTTATTATTTTATGCATTTCTGAATTCATAGCATTAGTTACATTGAATATTACTTTCAGAGCTTAAAACATTATAAATTATGAAAAAACACACAATTTAATCATCGACATTTTTTTTTTAGGAGGCACCGGCCATTGAACCTGGGACCTCATACATGGGAAGCAGGCGCTCAACCACTGAGCCACATCTGCTCCCTTTCATTACCAACTGTTTTTTTGAGGCACCGGGGGCCAGGGATTGAACCTGGGACCTCATATGCGGGAAGCCGGCGCTCAACCACTGAGACACATTGGCTTCCCTGAGTTGGTTTTTTCATTTGTTTTGCTTGTTGTTCATTTTTGGTTTTTCTTTAGGAGGCACCAGGAACTGAACACGGGACCTCCCATGTGGGAGGCGGGAGCTCAACCGCTTGAGCCACATCTGCTCCCCTATTACTGGCTTTTAAGGTGCATAAAGGAAACTGATTAGCCTCGCAGGCCATTCAATGCCGTGACACCCGGGGTAATTTTCAAGCCAAACTCATTCTTTTTCATTTTGAAATATTTCTGAGGGACTCTTGAGCAAATTCATTGCTAAGTGAGAAAGCCCAGAAATGCGGGTGATGTGAGGACCTGGAACAGCTCCCCCTGCACAAGATTCTTCTCTAGGAGGGGCCACAAATGCCTCGGTGTGGACAGGCAGCAGCAGCAGTGGCTGTCCACACTGGAGGTCAGCGGCCACCCCGGGAGCTGAGTCAGCTGAGGGTCCAGCCCCAGCTGGAGATGGAAGGGCCCGGCAGGCTCAGTCCCCACAGGGAGCAGGTCCTCGGGAAGGGAGGTGGCACGAGTCAGGCTCAGGGCCAGCGGCAGCAGCTCGGGCAGGAAGCGCTTAACACAGGGCGTTCGGTGCTTGCACAGCTGAGGGGCCGCTACAGGAGCCAGCTCCGGGCTCAGCTCCAGGAACAAGCCCCAGAAGGCCGCAGTCCTTCTCTCCTGGGGAGCTGCCACAAAGAGGAGGCGCAGAAGCAGACTGAGGCCAGAACTCACCTCAGAGCTGCAGTGCAGGTGGAGAAGCCCCACGCCTGCCGTGCACCCGCCTCCAGGCACCCACATGCGCCCCAACAACTTCATTTGCCAAGAGAACACAGAGCACCCAGAGACAACGCCTGCCTCCTTTCCATCTTCCAAATCTCATGTGATCGCGTCTTATCAGCACAACAAAATGCGCACCCAGAATCCTCGTTCCGAGGGAGCTTGGGTAGCTCATGTTTAACTTTTCAGCGTTGGCAGTGCCAGCAGGAACTGGGAAGGAGGTGAGAATAAATGCTTGGACCAAGGGGCCTTGCCCAGGGCAGGAGCCACAGCAGGGAGTTAAGGGACCTGACCAGGGTCTGGGAAAGAAGAAGAACTGGCTTCCAGTTCCATCGACAAGTTCACGGTCCCAGGAGCAAGGAGAGCCTTGACTTAGCACCCCATCTCGCAGCAGTCCTTAGATGTAGTAATGGGGTCAGCTTCCCTGCTTTAACTCCAGCGTGAGCGCATAGACCAGCTCCCGCTAAGCCTGCGCTGATTCTCATTGAGAATCACCATCTTGATAGCCAGTCTGGTCTGACTGGTTGCCTTGTGCCACGCACTGTGCTGAGGGCCTCAGGCTTTACAGGGCACTGGAGGTTTTTTGTTTGTTTGTTTTACAGCAACTTTATAAGATGGGGACTAGTATTACTACTTAAAAGGTGAGGAAACAGGATCAGAGAGGTTTTGTGACTTGTCCAGGGTCACACAGCAAGTGACTGGCAGAGCCAGGATTGGAACCCATTTACTTAACCATGATGTGCCATCGGCCGTCACTACTCCTCTTTGATTTTCTTTCAAAATGGGAAAACAAATCTGTGCTTACTAAATGTAGTTTGTTAGGCAGACAATTGTTTCAAAATATGGAATGCATGGGGAGGTCGGTAATAAAAGGAATTCTCTGTGGGGAAGGGACCAGAACCTAGGACATTCTAAATGATCCTTTTGCTGCTTTTTTCTGCTCCCAAAGCCCACCTGCTCATCCCCATTCAACCACAACTGGAACTGCTTCCCTGCTGGAAGTTCCGACCCCAGGAGGGGGAGGGGGCGGGCTGCCGCCCTTCCGGACGCTCTGGGACCCTCCCTGAAGCCGTTTACAATATAGTCCCCGAGTTGCCATAGCAACGCCCCTTCTGGACTGTTTAAATGAAATAAAGGAAGCGTCTTCGCTCTCGGGTCCTTTGTGGCTTTGAAGAGAGATGCCTTCGTTCACTCAACAAATATTTTCAAGTGGAATCCAGGGGCAGCAAACTCACATGGCTCCAGGAAGCGGAGAGTTGACATAACAGCGCTAGTGAAAGATGTCAGGATGTTGGGGAGAGTCAGAGCTGTGGGCCTGAAAGGTGAGACTCAGCCTCAGCCCTTGTTGTTCTGTGGGAATGTCATCCCAGGGTTATGGGATCTGCAGGGTGGTCAAGAAAAGTCAGGAGGGCCATTTTTATAAGAATCCATTTTTAAAAGTGGACAACTTTCAAAATTTGGGCAGGGCTTCTGGCTACTGTTGTGCAGGTTGTGCACTGCACAATTCTGGCAGCACCAATCTCGTGCTAGTTCAGGTGAATAGCATCCCTGAAGCTGTGCACTGCCAAACTACACAACCATATATGTACACGCCATACAAGCAAGTCAGGGCCCAACCTGGCTTGGGGAGGGGGGGATGTCACCAGCTTGCCAATTTCACCTCTCCAGTCAGAGATGTTTGGTTAAAGAAATTATAGTACAGCCCCCCAAAAGTATTCGTTGATGCGAAAGTGTTCACCACAAGTTGAGAAGTGAAAAAATCAGGTGACAAAAACACAAGTAGAAAATATCTCAAATTTTGAAAATAAAAATGAATATGCTTCATTTAAAAGTCTGGAAAAGCTGTACCCCCAAATGGTGACAATAGATACTTCTGGAAGGTAGGGTGTCAGGTCACTTGTATCTTTATCTTTGTGTTTTTTAAATATTTGTATGTGGATTGAATTGTGTCCTTAACTCCCGGTACCTGTGAAGGTGACCTCATTTGGAAATAGGCTCTTGCAGGTAGAATCCAGCTAAGATGAGGCCACACTGATCAGAGTGGGCCCTAAATCCAATGGCTGGTGTCCTTAGGAGAGTGGGCTTTGGCCACGCAGACGCCCAGAGAGAACACCACGTGACAAGGACAGACACAGGCTGGAGTGAGGCGTCTACAAGCAAAAGAACGCTGAGAGCCCAGGGGCCAGGACAGACGCCTGGGACAGATTTGCCCTCCAGAAGGAACCAACCCCGCCAACAGCTTGATTTCCGACTTGTGGCTTCCAGAACCGTGGGAGAAGAACTCTCTGCTGTTTTAAGGCACCGAGTTGGTGGTACTTTTTTAGGGCAGCCCTAGGAAAATTAGAGAGCATTTGACACTTACAAAATGAAAAAACTTAAGTTCATTCTAAAAATGTCTTCTAAAATGGCATCAAATTTCTTTTCTAGCAAAAGAGTGGGGCTGTGGTTAGGCAGCGCTGCCCCAACTCCAGCGTGCACCAGCGTTTCCAACTCTGCAGGCCTGGGGTGCGGCCCGAGGATTTGCATTTCCAGCAAGTTCCAGAGGAGGCAGGTGCTGCAGGTCCAGGCACCGCTCGTTAGGAACCAGGGGAAAATGCATGTCTTGGCTCTTTTCTCCAGAAGGAGGTTCTCGTTAGAGCAGGTGCTCTTAGCCTTTCTTGTTCCGTGGACCCCTGTGCCAGTCCGGTGAAGACCACAGACCCCTTACTAAGTCCACACTACACTGTGTATCATTTGGTAAATACATCACACCCGCACCAACACATCCCCACAAGAATGGTTTTTTTGAATTTCAGTTCAGGCTCCCGGACCCCAAGTTAAGAGCCCCTGCATTAGAGCATCTAAACATCACCTCGCGATGGGATTGGGGGAGTGCTGACCTCTTCGTGGCACAAGCCTGTTTATGTAGCATTTATTTACTAAGTGAGTAGTTACTGAGCCCCAAGGCAGAGGGAGGCTTCTGAGCGGGCTGGGAGCTGAGTGCAGGAATGAGGAAGCCTCCTTCCTGGCCTGTCAGCTTCCGGGGCCCTGACTGGGCTTGTGGCTGCCCCCCTCCGTCTCTCCCTCCCTCCTCACACCTCCTTTTTGGGTCTCTCCCCTGTGTCTCTTACAAGCAACTTGTCCTTGGATTTAGCACCCACCCAGATAATCCACGATGATCTCATCTCGAGACCCTTAAATTAATTATGCCCACAAAGACCCTTTTTTCCAAATAAGGTCACGGGCTCAGCGTCCAGGGTTGGGACATGGACATGTCTTTTGGGGGCATGGTTCAAGACACTGCAGGGCGTCTGGGAGGCCTCCTAGAAACAGGTCAGAGCAGAAACCTGCTGAGGATTGTGGGCCTCCAAGGAGGGAGGTGGACAGAGTCCAGAGTTGAGAGACCACTGCTGAGCAGTCTGAACTTGATCCTAAGAAATGAAGCGCTCCCGGAGGGATTTTAGCAAGGGGCCGATGGTAGAGAAAAACGGCGCTCGCTGGGACGCAGGGACTGATGGCCGCAGGCAGGACGTTTACTGGGAAGTTCTCCCAACAGAGGGGGTCTGAAGGGAGACTTCAGCCCACCCTGGAAGGTGGTGGGTGTGACTCTATACAGCACATCAACAGGAGGGAAACCGAGTACAGCCCGGGGCCACATGGCCAGGGGGAGTGGGCTAGGAGGTCCTGGGCTGTGCTTGGGCCCAGAGGGGGTGACGGCCCTTATCGGCTGTTTATTCTTGGGAGGGATGGCTGGGATGGCTGGCTTAATGGATCAGGTGGGTAATGGCTGGAGGCTGCCTTTCTTCAGTTTATGTCTCAGGGGTATTGATTCACGGTCTCATGACCTGTTAATCATTGCAAACCTTGTAAGGGGGAACCCCTAACAGCTGACACGGACCTGCATTTTGGGGAGAGAAATACTTTTTTTTCCTTCTTTTGTTTTGAGGTACTGGGGCCCAGGGATTGAACCTGGGACCTCATATGCAGGAAACCGGTGCTCAGCTGCTGAGTCACATCGGCTCCCCAGAGTTGGTTTTTTTGTGTTTGCTTGTTTTTTTGTTTTTTCGGAGGCACCTGAGATTGAACACAGGACCTCCCATTGGGAAGCAGGCACTCAACTGCCTGAGCCACATCCGCTCTCCCTCTTCTACATTTAGGATGAATTTTTCTGACTGGCCAGGAAAAGCTCAAAATTAAGGGGTAATCTTGAGAAAGTAAATGCTAAAAAGTGCTGTCCTCTTACTTTTCATGACTTAGGAACTGACCTTCAAACACTGAAGGCACCGGGGGCCCTGGGCTGGTGGGCTCTGGGCTGCCCGGCTGGGAGGAATCTGAGTGCTGAAAGCAAGGGCAGAGGGTGTGCCCACTCACAAGTGCTGCTGAAGTTTTCTCCCCAAGTCACAAGTGTGACAGGATGTGGCAGGATTCTTCTCATTTGACTTTTTTCCCCCCCGGCACCCTTGAACCAAATACCTTCTACCCAGGTCTTGCTCTGCCCCAGGAGGCTGGACTCGCCCCCCCAAGTTTAGGAGAGCAGAGCCCTGAGCACACAAAGGAGCCGGGGGTGGGGAGCCACCTGCGCCCAGGACGGTTCCCCCTCCATGTCGGGACAGCAGCTTTGGGGGAGGCCATAGGGCAGGTGCTGGTCCATTTGCCGACTCCTCTGATGGGGTCGCCTCCTGCCCTTGGTTTACCTGGATTCTGCTCTGAACTCAGCTCTTGTGGAAGGTCACTTTGTACCCGTCCTTGGCTCAACCAGATTTGCAAGTGGCTTTGGGCCAAATTCTTGCCTGCATTTTCTTGCTTTATGGTCACTGTCTGAAGGTCATAGCCTTGAGAGGCTAAGACTCAACACTTTCTGATAAGACACAGACAGTGGACGTTGGGGCACTTAGGGGACTGAAGTGTGTCTGTGAAATTTGCCACTTTAAGTTACTCAGACATAGAGAGGCTGTGAGCTGAGAAATGTGCAGCAAAATTACCGCACACACTTCAGCGTTTTTCTCTGACTCCCAGGGAAGTCTTTCTCAAAAGGGGCACTTTGTCCTCCAAGATACCAACTGGAAAGTGACTACAATGATTTTTTTTTTTTTTTTAAGTCACCACCCCGTTTAAAATTCTTCTGGAGCTCCCAATGTGCTTGGGATAAAACTCCACACCATTACCCCAGCCTATTAAACTCCAGCCGGGTGTTTCTTATCCTTGCTGCTCATTGGAATCATTTGGAGAGGTAAAAAAACAAACAAACAAAAACCCATTGCCGATGCTGTGCCCCATCCCTGATTCTGACTCGACTGATCTGAGGAGGGGACAGAAATAGGTAATTTTTAAAGGCTACACAGGCGATTTGAATGTCCAGCCACCAGGCCTCTGACTCTCTCCAGCCTCACTCTCTTTAAGCCTTGTAGTGCACTACACATGCCCAGTTGCCTCCCACCCCAGGGCCTTTGCACAACCTTTGCTTCTGCTTGAACCGTCACCAGGCTTCTACTCCTGCACTTCAGCCTGCTCGTCTCTCAGATGTCAGTGCAAATGTCCCTTCTGCAGGGACACCTGTGCCAGCCACCATACCTCGGGTAGGTCCCCTGTTCTATCTCCCACAGCAACTGCATCTCTCTTTGGTGATCTGAGATGGGCAGAGGACAGAGTCCCCTCCTCATGCCCTGAGCCCTCCATGGGCTCCCCTATCTAGATTCTTAGGGTCAGATTGAGGAGGGACTTCTGTAGCAGGGACTCTGTGCTTAGGGGACAAATATTCAGAAACACCCCCTTTTTTGGACAAGCCAAGAAGTTTCCAGAATTATCAGCAAACAGGCCTGGCACTTGGACATAGCTGGGACCTTTCTCTCAGGCCTGGCTTTGCATTTCCCAGGCTGGCTCTGGACAATCTGAAAGCCCCACACGCTCCTCCATCCATCCAGACCTGCTCTCCAGAAGGAGGGCTATGTCGCCTCAGAGCGCGAGCCTTGGGCTCACCGGGAGGAAGCCCCGTAGCGGACTGACCTTTTCCAAGAGGACGAGCCTTGGAGCCTCCCACTGTCGGACTTTGCACAAAAACAAGAACAGAACAAAAAAGGTTGTGATTCTTCTTTTCTGGTGTGTGTTGGGGAGGAGGCCTAGAGGCAAACATGACCTTTTAGAAAAAATTGTCTTTATTGTTTTGGGAAAATGTATGCACACTCATGGTAAAGGTAAAACAATCAAGCTTCCAAAAGGTAAGACAGAACAATAAGATGCTGGTGACCTTGGGGGAGGCAGAGTTCTTAGACAGGACTCACAGCAGGACCCTAAGGAAAACAGAAGGCCGGACGCAGAGCCGGGAGGGGGTTGGCTTAACAAGAGCCATCCTGAGGGAAAGTGTGGGCAGGGACATGCCCGCGGGGTATCCGGGGTCCCTGGGGCTGGCCACAGCAGGGGTGGGGATGTTAGGACCTCTGGGCCTGAGGGGACAACAGGAAAGTGCTGTTCCTGGAAGTCAGAGATAGGGGCCCCCTCTCTCCTACTACCACCTGTATCTCCTCTGGAAGCCTTGACACTGCTGTAGCTCACACTGGCCAGCCTCCAGGGGCAGGGACCGGTGTGCGGGCAGGGGCCAGTGGAGCAGGGGCTGGGGGTGGGGGGCCAAGGGCCAGTGGTCCTGGAGGAGCTTTCCCGGAACAAGGACGGCCATGGGGACTCCAAGACATGCAGAAAATAATCATCACCGTATCAACAGGTAATATTTCTTGCGCAAAGCACTTTACACAGATCTCTCATTTAGAACTCAGAACACCTGGGGAAAGTACTATTGCCCCATTTTACAGAGGAGGAAACTGAGGTTCAAAGAGGTGGAAGCCTTGGTCACGTGCCCGGCAGTCTGCAGATCTGATTCAAACTTGACCCGGGAGCGGAGCTCAGAACCATCACCCATGCTGCCTCCCTGTTCCTTTAAATGAGTCATCTTAGAGCTGACCTTTTGTGGTTCTTGTTTTTCTTCTGTTTTCTGTGGTTCACTGAGAAATAGGGAACAGGAAGTGCCAGGAGATGGTAAATGAGGACAACACATCCTTGGGAGGGGGCGGCAGAAGGCGGCTCTCCCAGCCTGGGTGGAAGCTGGCCCTGTCTTTCCATCCCCAGATAACCCCCTGGAGGGCAAAGGCCCAGCGGGGGCAGGAGTGCAGGGCAAGTTTGAGAAAAAGAAGCATCCCCCAGGGATCAATCAGCTAGAGCAGCACCCTCCCAGGAGCAACAGAAATAGGCAGTGCAACTGTTTCCTTGTTTTATTGTAGATTGCCGCTCCCCCCCACAGCTGTGCAGGTTCCATGAGCACTCTGTCCTCTGCCCGTCTCAGACCACCATGAGCACCAGGGCAGGGATGGTTTGATCGCCACCCTACCTCCAGCCCTAGCAATAGCAGGCGTGCGCTTCTTAAAAAGGGCTGCAAAGTCCTTGCTCTCCTCTCAAGAGGTGGGGTCTATATCCCCTCCCTTTGAATCCGGTGGGCTTGTGACAAGAGGAAATGGTGCTGTGCGACTTTCGAGGCTCGATCAGAAAAGGCCATGCAGCTTCTGCGTGGTGTCATTGGGATGCTCGCTCTGGGGGAATCCCACACCATGTAAGAATTCTGACTGCCCTGAGCCCACTGTGCTGGCGGGCCACATGGGGAGCTTCAACCCACAGACCAGCTGAGCTCCCCTCTGACAGCCAGCATCAACTGCTGGTCCTGTGAGACATCTTGAATGTCCAAATGAGAGGCCCCTAGCAAGAACGGCCCAGCTGAGCCCTTCCTGAATCCTGACCCCAATATCAAGAGCAAAATAAAATGGCTATGGCTATTTTACATGAATAGGTTTTGGCTAATTTGTTACTCAGCAATGGTAACTGAGACAGCTGCTGAATGTTAAACGAGTAAACTAATTCTGAGCAAGGAGGCTCCATCTTCAACTGCTGCCAGGCCCTGTTGGTGGCCGGATCAGGGACACTCCAGGTCTTGGAGAGAGGCAGAACAGGTGGAAACGTGCCAGGCAACATTACTGAGCACCACCTAGGTGCTAAGTCCAGGGGATTAAGAGGTGACAAAGGCAAGGCCTCCACCCTCAAAGATCTCACTGTCCCATCAGATCCCTCTGAAAACCCAGCAAAGGCTCACACTACAGCCTTCAAGTTAAAATCAAGCTCCTTGACAAGAGAAACTAGTTCCTTCTTTGCCCTCCCCTCAGCAAACATTCCCAAGGACTCTATCCACATTCCCCTTGTCCCTCTGCTCCCTTTCCCTGCTTCAGTTTGCAGCTCAGGTTGTCACCTCCTCCAGGAAGCCCTCTGATACACCTGACCACAATGCCTTTGTGATTTCTTCTCATAGAACCTGGGCTTTTCTTTGGAAGGGAGCAAGAGAAGTTCCAAAATCGAGATGTCAGCAAGGTAATGCTTTCTGGGGCTGGCTGCCGGCGGTCCTGGCCCTTGGCTTTGCCATCGCATGGCAATGCACATGGCAGCACCTTCTTTCTCTTCTGATTCCTTTGGCTTTTGGCTTCTCCTTCTGGGGCCTTCTCTATGAGGCCTCCAGTACCAGGATTAAGACCCATCCGGTTCATTTGGGACACACCTTAACTGAAGTCACCTCTTTACAATGGGTTCACACCCACAGGAATGGGTTAAGATTAGGAACATGTTTTTCTGGGGTACATACTCCAAGCCACCACAGGAACTGATCGTCATTTATAATTGTGCACCCACAGGTGGAATAACCTGGTCAGTATCTGCCGGCCCACTGGACTGGAAGCTGTGGCTGATTTTGTTCATCACTGCGTCCCCATACCCAGCCTGTGCCTGGCACACAGTAGGTGCTCAGCAAAACTCCTGTCTGCCCACATCCTTGAAGATTCTGCTCAAAAGTGAAATCACTGCAGGGAGGTGGGCCTCTCTGTCATCCCCCACCCCCTGGGGTCAGGCCACCTCTGCCGTCATCGGGACACGAGAAGGGGGTGCTGGCCCTAGTCCAGGACCCTGGCTCCCCTGGCCCGGGTGGAGGCCCCACTTGTATTTTTAAAGAGTGATTCTAATATGCAGCCACGGATGAGGCCCTCAGGTCTAGGGGCTGGGTCGAGGGCGTCTCTCACCCTTTCCGCTCTGCGTCCTCCGATTTGGGTGCGGGGAGGGTAGCCAGGGGGCCCAGGGGACCAGCTACACTCCAAAGGAGGGTCAAAGGCTTTGGGGACTGGGGTGGATGGTGACGGGTAGACGAAGCCCGTGATCTGTGATGCAGCTGAAAGCCCGCATGCGCAGGGGGCAAGAGAAGCAGACTAGATAGAGGACAAAATGCAGGCAAACAGAGCCAAGGAGACCCAGTGGCAGGAATGCTGTGCCCTGGCCAGAGCCCCTGTGGGATGCCCTGGACACGCATAATCGTCGCTGCTCCGACGAGGTGGGTGACGGTATTGCCCACTTTGCAGATGAGGAAACAGAGGCTCAGAGAGGTTAAGTAATTTACTTAAGAGTCACCCAGCTGGCGAGCAGAGGAGATATGGCCGGGGTGGACTGCAGCTCGGCCCTGCCCCCAACCTGGCAGGGTCCCTGCCCGTTCCCCACCCTCCTTGGCCCCACTCAGCAACTCCAAACCCAGTTGTCTGCATGTGAGAAGCTCCTCTGGCCTGGTTCCGAGTTCCTGCTGGGCTGGTGTAAGCTCTACGACAACCTCCGAAAGGATGTCAGGGCTGAGCCGAGGAAGGTGCTTTCTCTGGGCTTTCCCTGAAAGGGCACCGTCACGTCACCATCGCAAACCCAGGTCCTCACCCGTCACCCCCAGTTACATCCAGCGTCAGGGCCATCAGGAGACCTGGGCTTGAATTCTTCAGTCTCTCTGCACCTCAGTTTCCACAATAGGGGGAACAGCTAAATAAGCTCCTGAATGTGAGGATCTCAGCCCCCAAGTAGCTCCATAAAGGCCTGTTAAAGCTGAATATAATGACACTTCATTAAAAAAGCTTTAGAAGACAAACCAGAAAACGAAATCTTTTGAAAAAAAAAAAAAAAAAATTTATTTCCGTAAACTGTTTGAGTGCAGATGTTTTTTTACCACCCCAATACAGTACAGATTTCCTCCCCCTAAATGAAATGAGCAAGGAACAAAAGGAAAAGAACGATATGAAATGTGCTCATGAAGAACCAAGCCAGTCTCATCTTTCTTTAAAAAAAG
Source organism: Cabassous unicinctus (assembly GCA_029593785.1). Taxonomy (NCBI): domain Eukaryota; kingdom Metazoa; phylum Chordata; class Mammalia; order Cingulata; family Chlamyphoridae; genus Cabassous; species Cabassous unicinctus. The sequence continues at coordinate 18,753 of JAQZBX010016355.1, read as the reverse complement.
AAAAATCCTTCTGAATTCGCGGTGCAGAGCTGGGTTAAAAGCACAGCTTTCAGGTCGCCTTGAGTGCCAGGGGTTTCCACTCAAAGCACAACAAAGGCAGTGGCACAGGCCCTCCAGCCCGAGCTCCTCCTTGTCTGTAGAGGACCTTTCTGAAAATGGGGACTCCATTCCCAGTTCTACTCAAATTCCCATGCCCACCCTGGGTCTCTGGGAGCCCCTGCAGTGAACTCTGAACTACTCTTCTCATCAAGTCCTGGTACTCAGACCTTTGTCCCTCTCTCCAAGCCATAATATTTCCATCCAAAGGGGAGAAACAGGCAGTCCCAGAATCTGTGGCAAAGCCATTGCCAGTAAAGTTTAATGGCAAATTTTATTGCTTCTTATGCGGTCCAAGCCAGACCTAAACTTCTCACCACCAAGCAATACTGCCTTCGTTGGACACGGAGCTGTTAGGCAACTCTGATTGGGGTGGGGGTGAGGGGCCCAGGAGCAAATTCCAGGAGGTCTGAGCCTGACTAATGGGATAAATGGGTAAGTAATTTGCTCTTATGAAAGTGGAAATGGACGGGCACAGCTCGCGGCTCAGCTGTCTCCTTAGTGGTAAACAGGAGGGCACACCCAAAAGCCAAGATGGCGGCACTGGCCCAGGCTCCAGAGCAAGAAGTGATCAGAGCAGGCAGGCCACATCGCGCGTACGAGAAGCGCCAGGAAAAGGGGTGGCCTCAGGAGGCACCTCAAACCTGATGACGTGTGAGACCTTGGCATCAAAATACATTTTTTCTTTAGATCAAAAAGAGGGGGAAAAAAGAAAAGCAGAGAAAGATGTTCCATGAGCTTCCTAAGATAGAAATAGGGTTCATGAGGAGCGTGGGGAAGGGTTTGGGTTGCAGACTCGGGGCGGCAGATATGGCCTCTTGCGGCGTCTCGTCTCCCTGGTGGGCTGGTGAGCTGGCAGCCGAGGCGGAGGGACCCCTCCCCTAGGGAGCAGGTGGATGACTTTGGCAGGGGCGGGGGGAGGGCTGGGGCTACTCTGTCTGCGCGTCATAGTTGGCGCCCCCCGCCTTCTTCAGCTCGTTCTTGATGAAATCTTCCTCCAGCTCCTTCCGATCACTGATGACGAACTCTTTAGCAAAATTCTACAAGAACAAATTAGAACACAGAGTTCCCATTAAGAAGGGGCAGAATCCAAGCGTTGCTCAGCCAACTCAGTAAATTTACTAAAAATCACTGACTTGCACCCTTAAAATGAATTAATGTCACGGCAGATAGATTATACCTGAATAAATTTGTTAGAAATCCCATTTTAAAGATGGGAAAACAAAGGCTCAAGATGACAATACTTGCTAGGTCACACAGCTAGAAGGTCCATCTGACTCCAAAGCTAATATTCTTAGAAACATCGCTCTCTCTTTTGGGGGTGATGGAAATATTTTGGAACTAGATAGAGGGTCTAGTCACACAGCCTTGTGAACGTATTAAATGTCACTGCACTGACCACTTTAAAATGGTTAATTTTATGTTATGTGAATTTCACCTTGTTTTTTAAAAAAAGCATCACCATACCAACAAGAAGAATGATTCAAACAGGAGAACCTCAAGGCCAAGTCGTACAGTATAAAGATAAACCACCCTTCATGCCAAACTACTAGGAATACTCACAGTGAGGAGGAAGGGGTGGTTAATATTTATTGAGCAGCTAATATGTGCCAGGTACAGCCTCACACATTTTCTCACTTGATCCGCCCTCAGTATATTAAACAGATAAGGCCCAAGGGCTCCGCTTGGGGGACTGCATAACTTGCCCAGGATGACTCAATGTCCCTCAAACCCATTCTCTTCCCATTCCATCATCCTGTGCTGCTAAGTATGTGTGTATGTGATCAGGAGAAATGAGACTACAAGTCAGATGTGAGAGTGGGAAAGGAGAACTGAGAATTAACATGTTTCTCAATGCCAAGCCCCAAAGGCGTGGGGGCAAGCAGACAGCAGCCCAGGGTGGAGGGAGCCAACAGCTTGAGCTGCCTATAGAAGGAAGTCCAAAGTCCCTCTGCTTTGTGATAGCTATATATGGCAATCTAAAGAAACGAGAACGCTTGATGTTTGTGCAAGTTAGCTCTTAGAAGATTAAGAAGACTTCAGTTTGATAAGGACCAAGAGAGCTGAAGTGCAACTGGATATGCAGCTAAGCACAGCCCAAATTAAAGCCATTAATGCATGGGAGATCAAATTATAACCAAATAAGAAGCAGAACAGAATAGCAGAAATAAAACGTGATACAATGATAAATATAAATGAACAAAATTACCTAAACAAAAAAGATAAGCCTCAAATTGGAAAAAAAATAAGCAACTGCAAATCTTACACCACTATCAAAGTCGTGGTTAAAACAAAAAGATTAGGAGAAAATGGTTCCAATTTATTTCCAAGAGCATTTAAAAAAGCAACAATATGATCTCTGGAAAAGTTTAAGGCCAATAGACTCTTAACAAGATAAACAGAGTCATGATGCAACTTGATGACCTTCTGAATCAGCTGGACATCCTTGCCCGTCTCTCCCCCGTGGAAAATGGAATTGAAGTCATGAAGACAGAGGACATGTTTTAATTGAAGTTATGAAGACAGAGGACATTGCCTAACGAGGCCTTAGAAGACCAGTAGCCCAACAATTCAATTACTGCCAAAGAAAAGAGACTACAAATCAACTGCTGCAACATATAAACTGGCTCGCAGTTAAAAGCCCTATATTATAGCATGACATTGCAATGACAGAGACAGACCATCATACATTTTGTCAAAACCTATAAAATTGTGCAGTGCAAAGCGTGAACTATAATGTTACCTACAGACCCTGGTTAGCAGCAATGCTTCAATGTAACAAACGTACCACACAAATGAAAGATGTTGTTGATGGGGAAAAGCTTGGCAGGGGGAGAGGGTGGGATTAATGAGAATCCCCTTCTATTTCTGATGCTACATTTATGTAATCTAAAGCTTATCTCAAAATAAATTTTTTTGAAGTCCTATATTATTTTACCACTTCATTTCCAGTTTATTAGGCATTTCTGAGAACACAGGAACTATGGCCATGCGCTCAGCCCGGAGGCCGGCAGCTCCGTCTCGGGGGAAGGTGGGATGACCTTTTGTTCAGATGGGAGCTTTGTTGGGTCCTTCGCTTTCAGCCTGGCTGATGCTTCTGCCTCGGCTCCCCAACTTGCACAGGAGCCCCCCACCCTGCAATAGCCAAGGAGCATAACTTGGAACTCACTGGGCCTGACGCTGCTCCAAAGCTGAGCCGAGAAAGGGCTATTTATGGAGGATGCCAAAGGGATGTGCTTTCTTCGGGGAATCACAATCTCACCATCACAGATGGCAGAGCGTACAGGGCATCTTCTCTCACCACCCAATTCACAGAAGGGGCAACTGAGGCTCAGCGAGCGATGCCCCAAGGGGCTGGTTAGATGGCAGAGGCGGTCCAGCTCCTCACCCCCTCCCTGGTCCACCGGTCCCCGAATTCCTCCCGAGTTTGCTCCCTCTCTTCCCACGCCTGCTCAGGGTCTCCGTACACCCTCCCCTCTCAGGCCCTCCCCTTCACGCATGTCCTATGATTCTGCCCACCCCCACCCCATCCCTTGTGCCTGGTGGAACTTTCCAGCACCTTCCAAACAAGGTGTCTTCATCCCGACCCAACCACGCCTGGGATCGGCTCGTACTCTCACTTCATGGACAGACCAGCCGTGGTGGGGGGCATTCCCAGGATGCTCCGTGGACATGTGGGTGAGAGCACGTGCAGGCGGGTGGCGTCCAGTTCCCGCCCGCCCCTGCTCCGGGACAGAACCAGGCAGGCGAGAAGGCGGCCGCGTGCCGCTCCCGGCAGCGTCCCACAGGCCCCGCCGCCCACAGGACGCTCGTGCACCTGCGCGGCCTTGCCAAGGTGAGCGACACTTTCCATGCGGGGTGTGGGCTTCAAAAGTGGCCCCGAGGGCCCGATCCAGGCGTCAAGCTAAGATGCAGCTCCCAGTGACCCCCAGGGACCTCCCCCTCTACACGAGCACGGCCGGCGCCACGGGGGCCGAAGGGCCTTAACCGTGCGCTCCGTAAAAGAGGAAGACAGAGACCCGAACGGCTCTGCGGGCAGACGGACCCCACGTGGGAGGAGCGGAGGTCTGACGCGCAGTGGCCGCCGCCGCCCACCAAGGAGAGCGTCTCTAAGTAAAGCGCTGCCACCTCCCCACAAATGGCCGCCCGCACACCCGTGGCGTAGAGGCAGGCTGCCTCGGGGCCGGGAGATGGGGCAGGAGGCCTTTTAGCACCCACAGCAGCAGTGGCCACAGAAACAGAAGGCCAGCACAGAGGCAGCTTGCGCGCTCTAGTAATTTTAAAAGGTCAAAAGAAGCAGGTGACATTCATTTTACTAGGATTTTTATCTAACCCAATTCATCCCAAGTATTATCAGTGCAACATGTCATCGGCATAAAAATGACTAATGAGATAGTTTGCAATCTTTTTCTCACAGCAAGTCTTTGAAATTCAGTGTCTCTTATGTTTACGTCACTTCTCAATTCAGATTAGCCACACCACGAGGGCTCAGTAGCCACACATGGCTGGTGGCAGGAACAGACAGACTATGAAGGAGTCTGGAAGGATGATGTGACGGTCAAGGAGAATCCCTAATCAAAACACACGGGAGGGAGCAGATGTAGCTCAGTGGTTGAGCGCCTGCTTCCCACGTACGAGGTCCTGGGTTCGATCCCGGACACCTCCTAAAAACAAACAAAACATTGGGTAGTGACTGGGAGGGGGCACCAGGAAGCCTGGGGCGGGGGCTGGATGTGTTCCATGTCTTGATTTGGGTGGTGGTACATGGGTGTATAAGAAAATTCAAATTATACAAAAATTAATCAAGCTATACACTTAAAATGGTGCATTTTCCTCTATGTAAATTATAGCTCGATTAACAACCACCACAGAAAAGTAAAGAGAGAAAAAAAAGAGCTGAAAGAAAAGAGCCTTTGAAACCCTGTCACTCGCCCCCTCCTCCTGTGGTAGAGAAAGGGTGAGGGGCATGCGTGGGGGCGTGAGCCTCCCCTGGCACACGGCGAGTCCGGCCCTGCTGCCCGTCCCTGCCAGGTCGGCATCACATGCCCTCCAGGCTGCCCAGGCCGCATGTCAGCACTTCAAAGCGAAAGGAGCCGGTCTGGCTCGCCTCGATTACAGGACACCGTGTCCCTCTCCGATGGCTTCCAAATGGGGGCCCTTTCCCTTTTGGCTAAGGCAGGACTTCTCAAGGAGGCCCAGCCGGCTAAATCTGACTTATGCCACCATCAAGAGGTTTGGAAACATGAAACAAACAGCCTAGGTTGAGGGCAAGTTTTATCCCTGGGGCTTTTCAAGCGGATATATGCTCACACCTCGAAGACGTAAAACAGGCGTCGGTCCCGTATCCGGATGAAGGCAATTCCAGCCAACCACCAGGGCAAGGGGCCAGAGCTCTGGGAGAAGGCGAGCCTCTGTCTGCAAGGCTGGCTTAAGGATGTGCATAAATATCTCCTATCCCAACCGCCTGGGTTTAGACGCCAGTTTCAGTTCTAAGGTGAGGTCTGAATAGGGTTGAGCCAAAAACAAATAAGGGTGGTTGTCCGTGAATGTCGGCAGCAACCCGCCCCTCGCCAGTGACTGAGCCTCCCTGGCTCTCAGTCTCCTCATCTGCAAATGGGGACAATAGGCTCTGCGTCCTCGGGTGGTTGTGAGCATTCGCTGAGGATGCTAAGGGCTTGGAATCATACCCTGCACAGAGTAGGAGCTCAGTGGTCACTGGCCATTCTTTCATATGCTCTTGGCTTCATTTTCATTCTCGAGGCCGTCAGGGGAGTTGGAAACACTCAAGAGTGAAGATGCTTCCCCCACGGCAGCCTCCCCCTGCTCTGCCACACCTAACACTGTCCCAGCTCTTGGTTCTGCGTACTTTACTCTCTGCAAGGGTGAGGAGACACCAGTGATGCGGCCTTGGTTATTCAGAGGAATTCCTGGGACTTCCCTGTGTTAACAAGTAAACACCTGGGATGGAGCAATTGCTGTGGGGTCAGACAGGAGAGTTAAAACAACTCTTTCTCCTAACAAATGCCCACCTATTGTGCACCAGGCACCGATCGAGGCTCTAGAAAGTAAACATTCTCGTAGTTAGTGGTCTCTCTGAGTGTCTGGGAGCAGAAAAAAAGGAAGCAGGCAGTCTCAGAAGGCCCTGCAGGGGCATTCAATGGCTCTGGGCCCTGGTCTCCATGAAAGAAGAGGGCTGGCCCATGGGGTCTCCCCATTCCTCTTCCCAGCAACCACACAGAGATGCAACTGAGCCTCTGGGACACCTGGGACAAATTCCGCCTGGGACGCCTGAAGTCGGAGGAGAATTGGCACAGAAAAGTCAACTTTGGGACCTGAGCATGGCTTTCAAAACGAAGTTGTGTGCTAGCTTCAAGCCTTTCCCAAACCCTTGCACGGAAGTGCAGGGGATGGGCAGGCCCCTCCCCCCTGTGTGTGAGATGGGGCAGAGGGGCGACAAGATGCACGCCGGCCCCAATAACGTGTCCTATCCCCAAGTGGGTGAAGACTAATTACGCAGCGCTGAAGAGAAGCAGTCAGGCCCCAGCACCCGCTCTTCTAGGAGAGGAGGCCACCTCCGACGCACTGTGCCAGCCTGCTGGGCGCTCAGCTGCCGACCCCTTCTGGGCCCCCCACGCTTTCCCTCCTTCCATTATTCTAAGTGCTTAAAAGACCACGATTTAAATAAAAAAAAAAAAATCCCACTAGCAAGGTGTAATTCACTCAAAAAGAACAGGTTCATATAACAGGCATGAGCCATCACAGCAAAAGGGGAAAAACAAACGGATCAAAATGGCCCGGTCCAGCATTTGACAGCTTTGGGAACAAAGGCACCTGCGTCACCGTTAGAGTGCGGGGGTAGCTCGATCCTGCTTCAAGAAGGAGGAAACAAAAGGCAGGACCAGGAGCTCGGCCACGTTTCAGGTGGGCTCCGGGGAGTGGTCTAAGACAGGTGGACGGCAGGAAAGCATGGTGGGCAAGAGCGCAATACAAACGTGGGCAGTGCCCATCGGCCCGAAATCCTGGCTCCGCAGGGCTGCCCACCTGGTCAGCTCTCCCGACCATGAACACGTACCAAAGTCCCAATTCCATCCACCCCGCCTGATTTTGGACTTCTGCTTCACCTGGATCAGAGATGGCAAAAATGTGACAAACGTATTCTGCCCTCTTCTCCTGTACGCACGGCAGACATCACAAATCAATTATAGCTCTTTTCCCATCGAGTCCAGACCTAACCTCAGAATCTTTCTTAAGCCAGAATAGTCACTGCCTACTGATCAGACAAGATTAAATTCAAGTTTAGGTCTTCAACTTCTGCCTGGTTAAAACTGCGCCTAGCATTTCTTGTTTCTCAGCCATATCCACCTCTGAGAATTTTTTCCAATGAAATAACAGAATTTTTAAAAATTAAAACTCATATACCCAAAGATGTTCGTTATCAGTAGATATCCAGGTTGTTTCCATTTTTCTCAACAGTTGAATAAATAAATAAATAGCATCTACGTTCAACACTTCATACACACCTGGCACTTAATATACAGTATCTTATTTAATCCTCACAACAACGCCATCAGTTAGATATTATGATCCAAACCTTCAGACGAGGAAACGGAGGGTCAGGGAGGTGAGACAGCCAGTAGAAGGTCACGTGTGTGGTGAGTGATGGCGCTGGGATTCCAACCTACATCTGACTCCACACCCAAGATCTCTATCAGGAAAATAAACACATGCCCGCACGCACACACGCACACAAACGGGTATCAGATTTATGCATGTTGTAGCACAGTCATTCAACAAAATAATATTCAGCCCTAAAATTATGAAACCTGAAAACATTTATGAAATATTGAGTGGACACAAATTGTTTTCCTGCTCTGATTAAAACTTTGTAACACTATGTGGCTAGGGCTCCACGGGAATGAGCAGAAATGCTATATGATAGTTATTTAGCTCTTTAATTTTGTCTGAATGACTTTTTTTTTTTTTTTCTTTTTCAATTTAAAAAAATTTTTACCGGGAGGTCCCAGGGATCGAACCCAGGTCCCTCCGTATGGGAGGCGGACGCCCAGCCGTCTGAGACACATCCGCACCCTGGACGACTTTTAAAAACCACACGCCCTGAGATGAGGCCGCCACGGAGGAGAATGTGGCGAGCAGGGGGCTTGTTCCGGAAGGGAATCTCAAAAGCAGAATGTCCAGACAGAGGCGGAGACAGGAGCAACGCGGCCACAGACCGAGGGACGCCAAGGAGGGCCGAAAGCCCCAGGAGCTGGAAGAGGCCGGGAAGGGTCCTCCCCAGAGCCTTCGATGGAGTGCGGCCCTCCTGGCCCCTTGGTCTCGGACCTCTGGCCTCCAGACCTGGGAGAGAAGAAACGCCGTGGTTTTAAGTCTGTGGTCGTCGGCCACGGCAGCCCAGGAGGCCCACACACACGCCAGGGCACGCTGGCTGGGGCCTGGGACGTGGCGGGGTTGAGCGATGGGTGCCAGGCAGAGCGCTGCTTGTTAAGGAGGCTCCGTTTCCAGGCCGAGCCGAACCTCTTTCCCACGAGCGCGCCTCATCTTTTTGTAGCTGGAGGACAAAGCTGGCCCCGTCAATTCCGGGCTAGTCTTCCCAGGGCTCCCTACTGTCCTCATGAGAGAAGGCCCCACCTTTAAAGGGGTCTGTCTCCGAGCCCCCATCAGGAGCCTCGACACTCAGCTCCGCTCACGGCCTCAAGTTCTCCAAGCCTCAGTCTCCTCGTCTGTACAATGGAGGTGGTAGCCTCCCCCAGCGCAGGCTGCTTGGAACTTGCTAGTTCTTAACCAGGCACGTGGTGTTTGAAATATATGACAAGAGCAACAAAAAGCCCCATTTCCTGAGCCCAGTCCCAGGTAATGCATCAGCAGTAAGAGGCCCCTCCGGTTTCGAGAAGGGCAAAGGGACTTTCCAGGAACACTGGCTTGAAGACACAGAAATAGTCACCTCCCCCAGGCCCCAAAAGCAAAGCTCTGGAGAGCAGTGAGGCAGCTGTGACGGTGCCCTGAGGCCCCAACGATTTGCAAGGGCTGTGGGTCCCCCCCACCCCGACCCATGCAACACCGGCTCTCACTTCTGTTTTCTAGTGAAGCGAAAGCAGAGTCTGGAAATTCCAATCACCTCTGAATCTCTCCCTGAGTATTACTGGCTTCCAGAATCTAATTCAATCCAAAGAACAGATATTGAACATTTAATAGCTTTTATCTAGAAACACACAACCTAGCGTCCACGTGACGGCTTCATTTCCTCATTTGGGAGGCGGCGGGAGCAATTAGTTTTGACATGGGCTGGCAGGACACTAGGATGAAGATGACGGTTTTAAAAGCAGAACAGGAGTCTACCAGGCCCAAAATAGAGAAGTTCTTTTCACATCTTGCTTTTCTTTAATCCTTCCAACAGCCCTGTGAAAATTTACTACCTTATTTTAAAAAATGAGAACACAGAGATTCTAGAGAAAAAGTTACTTGTCCAGGGATCTAAAGACTCGATGGAACTGGGATCTCAACTTGGGTCTCAAGTCCCCCGAGCCCATGCTCTAGCAGCGTTTTCCAGATTACGTCCTGAGCCACGGTGTTCAGTTTCCAGTTAAAAAAAAAAGGTCCACCATAAAGAAAGATAGGGATTCAGCAGGTTTAAAAATAAGTTAAGGGAAGCGGGTGTGGCTCAGTGGATAGAGCCCCCGTTTACCATATGAGAGGCCCCGGGTTCGCTTCCCGGCGCCTCCTTGTGAGGGCACGCCGGCTCGCGCGGCGCCGTGGGCTGATGCGGCAAGACCTCACAGCAAGGGGGAGATAAGCAGACACAGAGAAGACACGCAGCGAATGGACACAGCAGCACAAGCAGCAAGGGGGGGATAAATAAAATAAAATAAATAAATCTTTAAAAAATAAATAAATAAATAAGTTAAAAAGGGTTGTTTCCTGCACGACTTCTCGGAGCCTTTCATGTACTGTGTGTAACATGAGTCCACAAAAGTAGAGTTTCCAAAATGCACGTGGCTTCAGAACGCTCGCCGGATGCTGGCGGACTTGGGAAACGGATGGTGCAGCTACCTGACCGGCTTGGGCCTCTGGGGTCAGATGTGCAGACTCTAGATGTGGCTCACCACGAGCAAGTGCCGGAGCCTTCGGCACGGTGCTACACCTCCTTGCACCCCAGTTTCCTCATCTGTAAGAAGGGAAAACGATGGGCCTGGCCTCGATGCAAGGACTCGAGGACTTACTACATGGAAATGGCTTTAAGACGTGCCAGGTACGGCAGGTACACTGTAGGCACAATCAACAGCTGCTTTTAGGACACGATGACCACGTTGGTTCACAAGGGGCCTTGGAGGGGAGCGTTGGGGACATCTGGGCTGGGGGTGTGGGAGGAGGCCCGGAATCTAAATCGACCCTATTTCTGGGGGTTAGAAGCCAGCAGAATGCACGCTAATCTGTTATTTCCGCACCATCCCCAAAATGTTCACGTGGAGCCTTCCTGCCTCCACATCTCCTTGGAGGAAACACTCAGCTGCCCCCTTTCCCAACGCCAAAAACTGAGATGTATCCTCTGGATAACTGGCTCAGTGAACATTTACATTATGTTAAAAAATGCATGAGAGGGTCATGCGACTAAAACCATTCTGCAAGGCAAGCACAATGCATTACTGAGCGAGCCTGGCAGTAAATCAAGGTGCCCTGGCCTAGCGCAAGGCGCCTCTCTCTTGGTGGTGACCGCAATGGCCCCGCAGTCCCGCAGAGGCACGAGAACATCGGGCTGTGTTCTGTCCTGGGCACCAGCTGGCACTTCGTGCCGCAGACCGATGGCCGTGTGGGCGTCCGTGCCTGCTGTCCATCCAGCGGATGGCCTTGACTCACGTGCGAGGGTCCCAGCAGCCCGGCCCAGCTCGGCCGGCAGCCTCCGCTGCCCCGTGGCCGGCCTTGCTTTCCCCTGGTCATGGACGGTTCCACAGCCTGGCTCTGAACACACTCAACAGACCCAGACCCAAACCTCCTGACTTGAGCCCTCTGGCCCCAATGCCAGCTCTGCCGCTCAGGATTGGGGCAAGTCCGATCGCTGCCCTAGGCCTCAGTTTCCCCACATGCCACTGCACATACGCAGCTGGCCAGGGAGGGTGCGGCCAGGCCTCCATGTGTCACCAGCGGCTGTGACCTGGCCGAGCTTGTGGAAGGCAAGTAGGAAATATAGATCCACAAAAAAACTCCTGCCCCAGGCCCGGCTGCAACACGTGGCTCTACCATCGCCTAAGGACATAATCCACGGCTTAGAAACATTTTCTGCCGGAGCCGTGCTGTCTAAAAGGGAAAACTGGAAACAGTAAGAGCTCATCCTTACAGAGTACTTCCCAGATGCTGTTCCAGGCACTTTCCTATATTTACTCATCTCATCCCCACAGCAGACACGCTTTCCCCATTTTATTTTCACGTCAGATGGGTACTGTGCCGACTCGTAGGGAGGTTTGAAGGAGGCACAGCTCACACAAACGCGTGAATATCCATTCATGACACTTATGACTCACAAAAGGATCAAAGGCTTATCTCATTCACTACATTCTCCTTTATTCCCCCCCCCAGGTGGTTCTCCCGTCCGTCTGCTCATCGTTTGCTCACCTTCTCCAGGAGGCACCGGGAACCGAACCTGGGACCTCCCACATGAGAGGCGGGCGCCCAACGGCCTGAGCCACATCCACTCCCCTCCCCCATTTAAATACGGGGAGATGGAGGCACGGAAAGCGTAAGCCACAGGTGCGAGGTCACACTGTATGCAGGGGTGCGCCCTCTGGCTCACAGGTCCACAGTCCGGACCGGGAGGCCACCCTGTCCCTTTGTCCACTAAGGTCAAAGAAGGATCCTTTAAGGTAAAAAGAACTTCATGAACAAATGATCAGTTTCTGAAAAGCTTGAAAGATTTTCAGACTAAGTCACAACTAAAAAGACACAGCAAGTCAACACCTCCAATTCCTTATCTGACAGGTGGGGAAACCGAGGCCCAGGGAGGGAGAGAGACTCGCCCACAGTCAGGCGGGTAGTTAGTGGCATGGGTGAAAAGGACCCCTCCGTCTTGCGTCCAGCGTCTCTGGGCAATAACCAAGCGACTCGTCGAGCTGTGTGTGCTCCGTACAAAGCGCGACGACGTGGTCACACTGTTCAGAGACAACGCAAGCAAAGGCTCTTTCACTCTTAAGCCTGAAGGCAGCCGGGGCAAGGGAGCCATCCCGAGACGCGGGCCTCGGAACGGCCCACCTGGAAGGCCCCCTAGACAGCACAGAGGGGACACTGAGGCACGTGCCAGGGTAGGCATGGCTTCAGCGGCGAGTGACCGGAAGGCCTGTGCTTAGACATAAAGGTGCTCTCTTGTAACAGCTTCAGACAATTAGCACTTTAGAACACAGAGGGGAAAAACGCAAACGTTAATGGTCGAGGTATTGCACTGCACCTGCAGGCCCAGGCGGGAGCAGGTGACTGTGCATCCCCCTCTACCAGCATCCCTTTCTTTCAACAGCCAGGCTCACGCCGGAGCTGCCGATGCCGCGACGGCGCCTCCTCGCCTCCCGGGGGGAGCCCCGTGACCCAGGCGGGGCCAGTCGGGGCCTTTGAAGGGACTGATGGGCACCGAGGGAAGGGGTCTCTGTCCTCCTCTGGGGTCAAGACTCAGAAGGCCCCCAAAGCCTGGGCTGTTCCCCCACTGTGCAGAGACAGCCTGATGCCAAAGCCACAGGAAAGCAGCAAGGGGAGACGAGACGACGGAGTGACTCGAGCCCTGGATGAGCCGCCCCCGCTGTCCCCAGGCTCAGCAATGCCTCATTGCGTCAACGCATCTGAGCAGGCAAACAAATGCGCTGCAACCCGTACGCCCTCCTAGCCTTTCCCACCAACCCCGTTTCCCTCCTCGCCCCTAGCCACTGGCCCGTGTAACCAAACTGAAAAGGGTTCTAGACTGTAGAGGGCTGACTGGTGTACCCCCGACCATCCACATCCACGAGACCCTCAGAATGTGCCCTATTTGGAGATAGTCTTTGCAGACATGATTGGCTAAGGGTCTTGAGGTGACGGCATCCTGAATTTAAGGGGGATCCTAAATCCAGCAACCAGTGTCCTTACAAGAAGAGGAGAGGGCCGGAGACCCAGGGAGGGAGGCCACGTGGAGATGAGGCGGAGGGTGGAGGGTGCAGCCACCAGCCAAGGAGCAGCTGGACCCCCAGGAGCTGGAGGAGGCCCCCCAGAGCCTCGGAGGGAGCGCGGCCCTGCTGGCACCTTGGTCTCGGACTTCTGGGCTCCAGACCTGGGAGACAATAAATCTCTGCGGTTTTAAACCACTTGGTTGTGCTGATCTGCGATAGCAACCACAGGGAACGAAGACATGCTGCAAAGGAACTCTGCAAGATTCCCCTCCTGCTCCTTCCTTTTCCTCCTGGGGCCCCCGGGCTCGCCAGCAGGGCCAGCGGGGCCAAGCTCAGGGCAGGCGGCATTCAGCAGGAGACCTTCGGACGTGCAGCACGCGCTGTAGCGCATTCTCCACTCTGCTGCCACAGGAGCCCCCTGAAGGCTGGTTAACCATTAAGATCCTAACTGGCCTCGAGAAAAATAGACCAGCGGTTAAGCGGGTGCCTTCCAAAGTAAGGGTGCCCGTGCCGCGCGGGGGCAGGCAGCAGTGTCAACTGGAAACATCACAATGAACGGCATTTATTGAGCATTTCCTCGGTCCCATGCACAGTGCTAACCCTTTCAGAAGGCAACCCGACAGCCCATACCTTTTCTAAATAGCATCAGACCTATTAACTCCAGAGCCAACCCCTCCTGAGAATGTACTCTAAAGAAGTCATTCAACAGGGGAGGCAAAGGAACTGCAGATACTAAAATCCTGGTTGGAACATTATTTATAAGTAAAAACTGGAAGCCAGCTAAAGGACCAGCAGCACGGGAACATTTAGTACATTCTAGTATGCTTGTGAAAGGAGACACTCTGCCATCAGGAAAACGTTAATTACCAAGACCACGCAGCCACGTAATTTATGAAATTATGCTAACCTGAAAAGAAACGCAGGCAAGAGGGGGCCTGGAGGCTGTGGCTGCAGGATGTACAATGGCAGAGTGAGCACACCCAGGGAGAGGCCGCGGGGCAGTGCAAACGTAGGCCCCGGGAGTGCGGCGATGGGAGGGTTTTTATTTTTATTTTTTAAATAATTTTTTAAAAAAAATCATGGTAGCATATATAGAACCTAAACTTACCATTTTGACCATTTTAAAGTGTGCAGTTGGGTGGCGATACATTGATGAAGTTGTGCTACCATCACCAAAACATCTTCCTCACCCCTACAGACACTCACTCTGGCCCCCATTAAGTAATAACCTTCCGTTCTGCCCTCCCTGCAGCCCCCGGGATCCTCTCATCTACTTTCTGTCTCTGAATTTGTCTATTCTCGATAGTCCAATATTCCATACATCAGTGGAATTGCACAACAGTGGCCCTTTTGCGTCTGGCCTGCTTCCCGCAGTGTAATGTTTTCAAGGTTTGTCCTCTCCTTTTCATGGCTGAGAGGAAAGACCAAATTCGTTTATCCATTCATCTGTTAATGGCCACTTGGGTTGTTTAAAATAAAATTTTCATTTGTAATAGTTTTAGATTTACAGAAAAGTTACAAAAGACGGTACCGTGAGTTCCCACGTCCCCTGCACCCAGTTTCCCCTACGGTTAACACTACACAACTAGGGACGCTTGTCAAAATTGAGAATCCTGCATTGGTTCCTTACCATTAACTGAACTCCAGACTTTGTCTGGACTTCACTAGTTTTTCCTGTTCCAATCCAGCGCACCACACTGCACTTAGCCCGGCATTTCAAACGCTGATTTCACTGCAAGCCATTCATTCCACTTTGGGGCGGCTGAGGGGAGGCGACGGTGCCCCTGGCCCTCTGTTTCAGGCAGGCTCTGGAAGGGACGTATGTGGTCCCTGAACTACAGCTTAAATACAAGGAAAGAGGGCAGGACTGCTTGGCTCATGGGTTTTGAGAAATCCTTTTGCAAAATGGAGAACGCTTTGGTAAGGAAAGAGCCGTCTCGCTCAGCTTCCCTTCCCCAGGCTGATCTTTAATTCAGACTTTCTTTGTTCATCATGACCCCAAACTCTAGCTTCCAATGGACAACCTTGGAAGTTTCCAACAGTGTCCACTTTTTTCACATCCAGAAGGGAAAAGAACTTAACATGGAGGACTTTCAAAAAGTAGAACTGTTGGGAGCTCAGAGATAAAACCAAGGGTACGCCTGCCTTTTCCTTCTCTGTTCAGCCGACAAAGGGTTCAGGAGTAAGTCGGCCACGGACAGCGCCCAGCTACAGTCTTGGTGTCCACACCATCACTGACACAGCCTTTGTCACTCTGCACCACCACCACAACAATGAAAGCCCTGCCGTCCCTCGACTGCATTATGGCCGACAGCCATTCATTCGACAAATGGCATCGAGCACCTATCAGGTGCCAAGCACACACGGATTCTCTCATCAGATCCTCACGGCCACCACTGGAGTCGTCCATGAGGGGCCCAAGCAGTGGCTGCCATTTTGGCCATCCCCCAGCCCCCTTCCCTAGGAGCTGCCTGCCCCACACACAGAGCAGATGCCCATCTGCAAATGTTCCTACTGTGTGGTGACCAGGTGTCGGTCACTTACCTGTCTACAGTCCTCGTCCGTGAAAACAATCTTAGTAACATTCTGCCAGTGGCTCAAACTAACATCTTGGTCCAAGGACGCAACATGGCACGTTAAAAGTCACATGGCCAGGCCACAGCCCCAGGACCCAAGCCCAGCCCCGTCACGCCTGGATGGTGACACTTGGTGGGTGCGACCTCCAGACCCTGAAAGAACCCAGGGAGAGTTACCTGTACAACCTCCTTCACCAGGGTCTTGTCCGTTCCCGTTTTGGCTCGCTGCAGCCCGCTAACATTCTCGCCGATCCACGTGATGAGGGCAAACTTGGACCTCTTGCTCATGGCATCCCCCGTGGTGAAGCGCACAAAGGCAAACATGCGGACGTCATCTGTGGCCAACAAAGAAGACGGCACCGTGCTCGGTTAAAACACTACAGAGCCATTTACCCGAGGAAGAGGCCGGCAGCCACACGCCAACCCTGCAGGTGATCCACACAGAAGGCGAGGGGGTGGGTGGAGTTCTACGTCGCCCATGTGGCCGGGCCCTCATTTAACCCTGACAGGTGCGCCCAGGCTTCGGTGCCTCTGGTGGTTTGAAGCTGTATGTACTCCAGAGAAACACATTCTTAAATTCAATCCATTTCTGTGGGTGTGAACCCACAAGCAGGACCTTTTGCTGAGGCTACTTCCGTTAAGGTGTGGCCGACCTCAGTGAGGACGGGTCCTATCCTATTACTGAGTCCTTTATAAGTGGAATGAAATTCAGAGAAAGTCATAGGAAGCAAGAAGCTGAAACAGAACCTAGAAGAGTAGGAAGAGACCAGGAGATGCCACCATGTGCCTTGCCGAGTGACAGAGGAGCCAGGGACCACCGGCAGCCCCAGAACGCCACAGTCTTCGGGGAAAAAGCATCACCTTGATGACACCTTGATTTGGACATTTTCCTGGCCTCACAATCGTGAGCGAATAAATTCCCAATTGGTATTTGCTTGAACAGCTTAGGATACTGAAACAGTGCCCATTTTACAGATGGAAAATGGAGGTTCACAAAGGTTAACGCACTCTCCCAATGCTGCACAGGTGATCGAGGCTGTGACAGGATTTGAACCCAGGTCTCTCTGGCCACAATGCCCATGATCCTCCTCTCCCTTTATATGGTCGAAGCTCAAATGCTGGATCTTATTTAGGGAACAGAAGTTCATCAACTCTTCTTATCCTCAATGTTTGAGAACCTAGTTGGAATGGTAAAGCCACAGTGGAGGGATGGGGACCCAGTGGGCGAGGGATGGGGACGAGGAGGACACGAAGAGCAAGTGGCCCTTATTTTGGCAAAGGTCAGAGTGCTGGGCCCACTGGCCTCCTACGGCTAGATCATGAGGCCAGTGGAAAATCCTAAACATTTCCCGTCGGCGCTGCTAGGTTTAATTGTCATCTCTACCTATTTTCACTAAAACGAGTGTGGCGGCTATTTTGTTCCATCAAACTCATTTAAATTTGGCTTCAATACCACCCTGTTTTCACTACTGTCACTTAAGAATCTCCTCCACATGCCACCATGCTAAGTTCCTCCCACCCTTCACTGTTGCATAATCAGATATTATTTGATACTCTTGAGTTTTACAAGTGACGTGTGAGTGTGTCTTCAGCACAGACGAGCATTTCTCAGCCTCGGCACTGCTGACACTCAGGGCCAGACAATTGTTTGTGGTGGGGCGTCCTGTGCGTTGTAGGGTTTTAGCAGCACCCCTTCCCCGGTCTCCACCCATTAGATGCCGGAAGCTGCCCAGCCTAGCTGTGACACCAAGAGTCCCCAGGCACGGCCCGACGTCCTGGAGAAGGGAGCCAGGCCGGCTGAGAACCCCTGGTCGGGACGGAGTCCGGAGCCCCACTGAGCCAGGTTCCCCGCTGTATTTCCCACCTACCTCGGAGCTTTACTTTGAGGAAATCACATACCCTTACTCAGGCTAATTCCTAATACTTCATATTTTAATTGCAATTATAAATAAGGTCTCATTACAATTCCTAACTGGTCCTTTTTGGCACACAGATGCTACAGGTTTGGGGTTATTCACCTTGCACCAGCCACTCTGCTAAATTCTTACTTTTCAAACGGTTTCTAGCTGCCACGTTAGGATTTCTCAGGGGCCAAGTTATACTGCTGTGCAGTGCTTCTCAAGCACTGGTGCGCACTGGAATTCCCCGGGGATCTCGCCAGCCTGCAGATTCTGATTCAGCACGTCTCAGGGAGGCCGGGTCTGCAGGGCTAACAAGCTCCCAGGGGACACCAATGCTGCCAGCCAGAGGGCCACACTTTGAGCTAAAAAAAATAACAAATCAAGACGCCTTTCTTCCAAGAACCTTCCTTGGGTGCCGCCAGACCAATTGCCACACAGAGAACAGGTTTACTCTGAGACCCACATCCTCTGGGTCTAAAGGAGTCACAGGCCTGGAGATGACAAGGGTCACTTCCCGGCCATTATCTCAAAGCCTTCGACAAGGCGCTATGCTGTCTATGGCATAACCAGACTGTGGCTGGGGAGCCGAGGAACACACAGCTCTCGGCAGACCACGGATCGGTGAGTCACGCCCCGCGCCAGGGTCAGGTGGCACCACATGATGTGGTTCTTAAAGAAAAAGTTCGTAAGTACCATTCACACTGGCATGGATAGCACTTTTCAGTTTATGTTTTATTGTGTCATTTGGTCTTTACAACCATTCTCTGAGGTAGGTGGAGGGGGCATCTTGGTCGCTCTCTCATGGATATTCAAATCCCCATTTGATCCATAAGAGCAAGAGGCCCAGAAAAGAATGTGACATGCAGGAGGCAACATCCGGAGGTCGGAGCTGGGTGTGAAGCCAAACCCCTTCCTTCCGGGAACTGCCCCCAGCCCACCATGGGGGGACAGACAAGAACGATCTGAGACCCTTCATCGGCTGAACTGACAGGCTTGGTGACTGATGCGGGGAGGAAAGAGGGCTCCGGGGGGTCCCAGGGAGCTCTG
>JAQZBX010016354.1:0-36574 GCA_029593785.1 Cabassous unicinctus | reverse complement strand
ATGGTGGTGTGGGATGTTGTTGGAGGTGTGGGAGGTGGGGAACATGGGAATCCCTCTAATTTCTGAGTAATATTTAGGTAATCTTAGGACCTTTAAAAATACATATATATATATATATATATATAAAATAACATTTATGTAAACAAATGCACATATATTCATATGTATTTATATATCATTTTACAAATATTTGTATGTATTGTGAAAAATTTGATTTTTACCCACAATAAAAAAAAATAAAAGAAAATAAACCTATATGCACAAATTGTATGAACATTTTGAAAAGAAAGCACAAACCCCATGTATTTAGAATGAAATCCAACCTAGGAGGCAAAAATGCATCTAATTTTGTTCCTTTAGCTAATAGAATGCCTGTGCATGACAAAAGATGATTGAACACCCCAAATAAAGAGATTCAGCATATTTGTATTCGAGAAAACCCAGTTTATTTTAAGTTTTTAAGCCATGAAATTCTTTATTCAAGATAAATTTATATGAAAGCCTAAGATATGAAATGGGTATAATGGGAGTTATGGGATGTGGGGAATGTGAAAGGCAGGCAGCAAACCCATTGTTCCTCTAAGTTTTATTTCACTGGCATGCATTAAGGTATCTTTTCTCCATTTGCTGCCACCTTCTTCACTTCCCCCCACCCCAAATACAAGCAAAAAAATGAGCTCCTATGAGCAAACAAATAAGCACACAAGATAAAAACCATCCAACCTGTAACATCCAAAATCAGAAACTCATGAATCATCAAAGGGATTTTAGCAAAATATAAAATGACGAGTAGACTTTTATTAACATAGTCAAATTTATATCTTCAAGCAATGTTTAGCTCATCTTTTTAGAGTTTCATAATTCTTCTCTTGATTAATATATCTTGGGAGAAATAAATGTTTCAAATCAAAGAATTCTAGGACCCTGTTACCATTCTTAGAGTCTGGTCCTAAAAGCTCTGAAATTTGACCCAAACATGGCCATGGAGCTAGAAAGATACTGAACAAGTGATTTTTCCCAAGTAGTGGCTGTAATTTAAAATGTACCACCATCATCACCACCACCACCAAGAAAAAACTGAAGATGTAGATTATAATATAATTTTCAAGACTATTTAAGAATCCCCCCACATATGGAGCAGTATAGCTATCCAATTAATTCAGATGAATAAATATTATTCTTTAATTGGTAATTGATATCTCATTAGCCCAGCACAAGCTGGAGAACACTGTTCTTTATTATTTAAGGTATATTTCTTGCTATAAAATGATAGATTTTAGGAAATAGAGTGCATAATGGAGAATAATTGCTCCAGAGGCGATGTGAATAACGTGTAATCTTGTAAATTAATTCTGCCTGGGCTGCACTCCAGTACTCTAGAAGAACAATTATTACCAAAAGAAAGTCTACCAAATGGCAGGATAAAGAGTACACGTACTGCTGCACAACGCCTCCCGGGCACACCCTGGAATTCTGTCAGGACCCCACACGTTTATTTTTTTTCCTAAATGGTAATTTTCTTTAAGATATATACTGGAAATGAAAGTGTGTGTGGAAAAAGAAGCAGTGAAAGAAATGTAGCAAAGAAACAGAGTTCTAGAAGCCACACAGAAAACAACTGTTGATAAATGTGAGAGTTCTGGTACAGTTAAGGGCAGTTTTGTATGCAGAAAAGATGATTCAGGATGTTTTATTAATATTCCTTTATTAAAGTTACAGCTGCTGAAACTAAATTCTTCCTTAAGGTTTTATGATCAGATTATTGCCCTATTTATAAATCTAGCAAATATTTATAGCCACTTGTTAAGGGGAATTTGAATAATGCAGGTTGTTTCCCATTTATAATCTTGGTAACCTAAACACCTCCAAATATTGTAAACATCATCCACAAATTTAATATATTCTGTTACTTTTTAAGATAAAATGTCTGATTGACAAACTCTTCTAAATACTTAATAATTCATATAAATCTAATTAACTTTATGAATATGGTAAAACTTGAGTCTTCTTAACAGCCCAATACTATATCCAACTTTCATAATTTATACCTAAATCAATTATTCAAGAACAAACTTGAAATCTGAATTATAAGATTATCACTCTAATATAACATAGTTCCTCAACATTTCAAATTTATAAAATACTTATTTTGCACAAATTCTTAACACAATAACATTAATGTTACGGTTCTGATTCTTTTGAACATTGTTATGCTTAATTCTAAATAGACCATAGTTAAATGATGTTTCTTTCTAGGGAGACAATTGCATTCTCAATTAATGTAGTTTATTTTGACCAGCAATTTTGACTGGAGTGAGATCTGCAACTTCAGGCATCCAGGGCAATTCTTCTCATCACCCACTATTTAGGAGGTTATTACTTGGCAAATTTTCACCTTAGCTTTCATAAACTCTACTTCTTACTGTATATACCTCTATCACCCTAGTCTAAGACATCAGTGGAGTCTTTAAAATCACCTAGAGGGCCAACACAATTTGGATATCCCCCACTCCATTTTCTCTATCTCATTTCCTCCTATACTCTCCCTTACTCCTTCCACTCTAGCTACATGAGTTTTCTTGTGGCTTCTGATACTTGCCTCACTTGTTCCTGCCTCAGGGCCTTTGCACTGTCTGTTCCCTCTGCTTGGAATACTCTTCTCCCAGATATCTACATGGTTTGCTTCAAACCACCTTCAGCTCTTTGGTGGCTTGGAGCTATGTAACCCCAGAAAACCATGTTCTTAATCTTAATCCATTCCTGTGTGTGTGAACACATTATGAATAGGAACTTTTATGAGGTTACTTCAGTTAAGGAGTAGCCCAACTGAATCAGGATGGGTCATAACTATATTATTGCATAATAAGAAGAATGGAATTCAGATACACAGTGAGAAAGCCGCAGGGAGCAGCCAGAAGCTGGAAGTCATTGGAAGCAGGAAGAGAAAGAAGCCAGGAGAGGCTGCCATGTGTTTTGCTATGTGACAGAAAAACCAAGGACCACGGATCACTGGCAGCCAGCCCCAGAATGCCATAGTCTTCTGGGATAAAGTAATGCCTTGATATTGCCTTGCTTTTTTGACTTCTCCCAGCCTCAAAACCATGAGCCAATAAATTCCCATTGTTTAAGCCAACCCATTGCACGGTATTTGTTTTAGAATCCAAGAAACTAAAATAAGGTCTTTACTCAAATACCTTCTCAAGAAGTCTATCCTGACCACCCTATTTAAAATTGCAACTCTGCCTTCCCCTCCTACCAGTTCTCATTCTCCTCCCTCTTGGTATATATTTTTTTCCTATATCATGTAGCACCATCTGACATACTATATAGTTTAACTATTTACCTGTTTATAGTCTGTTTCTCTCAAAGCTCCATGACAGAAGAGATATTATTTTTTTCTTTTTTGTTCAATGCTGAATCCCCATTACCACAGCACATAGGAGGTTCTCAAAAAATATTTCTTGAATGAATGGAATGAAGACTTTCAGCTTTCACAAAACAAGTTTATGTTAATATTATTGGTTTTGGAAAGAGGAAATTATCCTTTTAAAGAATACAAACTCATGCAAGCACTGCAGCAATGGCTTTTGGAGGCAATGTGCTGATTTGGAGAAAGCCTTTCCGTTCCCTCTGAGCAGGCCTCTTACGGCCTCTGCCTGTTTTCCAACCATTATTGCCGGAAATTATTCATGTTTGAAAGTAGAGTTACATTTATTTTAAAATGTTCCTTAATCAGAATTTTCACTCTTTAAAATCACCTTATCCTTTGATTAGTCCCAAATAGTGACTGAAGTTTACACCCCAGTGCAATTCATTCAGCTTCTTCACTGTAATCTTTTTTCTCATTTGTTCCATTAATCTTAAGCAGGGCTGAAAAAAGAATACATTGTTTTCTTATGGTTAAAAGTGTGAATAGAATAATTAGGTCAGTCAATTCCCAAAGTGTAAAGGCTAAATTTTCTTTCTTGGATATGCACCACATATCTGCAAACCACAGCACAGTTTGTTATCAAATATTCTGTAAATGTTCCCATGTGGAACTCCCTCTGAGAGTGGTCAGAGATGCTTGGTGCAGATCAGAATGGATTTCGCCTGAATGTTTATTATCCAGGAGGGAACTCTGTGAGGAAAAGCTCTTCCTCAACTTCTTTTATTACCATTAATATGGAAACAGAGCAAGAGAAGAGCCGACTCTGCAGCTCTTCTTGTTCTGATAGCTGCTTCCTTTTATGATTTTATAGAACGTACAGGGTTAGGAATGGGGGTGGAATCACTTGTCATTCATCTTCCTGTATCAATATTCATTATGGAGGAGTAGGAACATCACACCCTGACATGTACTACCCCAGGGAAGACCAATTTAATTCCCAAAGGTCCTATATACCAAGCCAACTTGGCTTTCCCTTACCATGATATGGGCTCTGGAGAAGCCCCACAAAAGTACATGCCTGAGCCTTAAAGTAAATCTCCCAATGGCATTAATGAAGAAAGGCAGAATATTGGGGTTTTCAAAGCTGTGTTCCCCTTTAATTGGGATTCATTTAACCTGAAAGGTATACATGAAATATTTGAATACCTGTGGATGCCATATTTGATGACAGGAAGCCTGCCATTCATGTAGCAAGAGATAAACCGAAGAACAGGTTATGATCTTGGGGGGCACTCTTTCTACAGTGGGCATTATGCAGTGTATTTAGAGAAAACAGGGTCCCTGGTTTTTTTTTTGTTTTTTTGTTTTACTATACCTTAAGATTATTTTTAGAGTCCTTGAAGGTTGGTTGCCAGCAAAGCTACCATCACTAAAGAAGCAAGAGGTTTTCTATATTTTAAAAGATGAAAATTTGACTTTACATTTAGGCAGATTCACCCTTGTTTTGGAAAAGCCATCAGGGTCATTGATGTAAATAACATATAGATCCATAACTTAGGGGAGAAATGTGAGGTCATTACTTATCTGAAAGCCTAAAAGTGAGAGAGGTACTACACTATCACTCTTTCATCTGCCTTATGCCTTTATATATATATATCTCATGGTTCAGGATTATATGATGGCTCTTAATTTTATTGAAAATGGAGTTTCTGCTTCTTTTAATAATTTTTCTTGTTGTTTTGGAGGTAATTTATGAAAGGAATATGTGACAGAAATGGTTTTATTATATCAATTGAAAACCAGAAGTCATATGCCATCCATTTTAGATATTTTGTCTTACTTTATCACCTTAGCAACTCCATAAGCTGGGTATACTGAGAAAAAAAGTAAAGTTTATTAAAATTAACAGAATGAAAGAGGCTTCTGCCTTCTTGGGGAGAGACATATTCCATCCCTGTTTAGATTTTTAAAGTGATCTCAAAACTGTATGAGCCTTTAGGTGGAAATAGGTTGGATATGCTGGGTGTCTCATGTATGCTGCTGTGACAATTTGAAGCTAGATGGACCCCAGAAAATCATGTCCTTAAGGTTGATCCATTCCTGTGGGAATAAACTTATTGTAGGTAGGGCCTTCTTTAGATTAGGTTACTTCAGTAAGGTGTGACCCAGGGTGAGTTTTAATCCTCTTACTGGACTCTTATAAATGGAATGAATACACAGAGAGAGAGACAGAGAGATAGAGAGACACAGAGAGAGACAGAGACAGAGAGAGACAGAGAGAAAAAGCCACAGGAGCAGAGAGAGAAAGGCACAAGAGCACAGAACTGAAATCAACAGAACCTGGGAGAGAGGAAGCCAGAAGCTGACACACTGAAACCTAGAAGAGAAGGGAGAAACCAGCAGATGCCTCCACGTGTTGCTCTTCAGGGAGAAAGCACTGCCTGATGATGCCTTGATTTGGACACTTTCACAGCCTCAGAATGGTAAGCTTACAACCTAATAAATCCCTATTTTAAAAGCTAACTGATTTCTCTTATATTGCTTTCGGCATCTTGCAAACTAAAACAGCTGGGGACAGAATGGAGAAGGTGCTGCCTTTCTCCTCATACGATATATATTGTGAGGGATTTTGAATTCCCCTGAGAAGGCTGGAAAAGGGGATTAGTGGTCTAAGAACTGGAGAGAGGGGAAAGGATGTGAAGAAAGGAGAGAAAGGAAGCAAAACAGGGAGGGAAAAGAAAATGAAGTGGGGTCGGTTGGTTATGAGTAGCACATCAATTTCTTTCCAGGTAGAAACTGGAAAGAAAGCTGACCAGTGAGAAATTCCCTGTGGCAGCAGTGGCTGGCAAATTTTAGGACAGAGAAGTCTCATCCTGAGGTTTAAGTTGGGAGCTGGGCTGTGCTGCAAAGCACCCACTTCACTGCTCCCATGAACCCCTTCTTCACTGCTTTGCAATGTAGGAGTTGTCCCACTTGCTCTCTCAGACCAGTCCCTCCATCTGCTCTCCTATCACAGGAACTTTATTGAGTATCTTTATTTTTTTCATGTAGTTAATGTCTCTCATCTGGATTCTTCCTTGTAGCTTGTAAATATGAGCTAGTCATTCTAATCTGTAAAAAATTCACTCTACCCCCCTCTTTTCCAATCATCCTTTTATCCTCCTCCTCTCCTTCACAGTTATCCATCTCAAAAGCACTACTTTTTCTTTCTCTTTTCATGTTCTCCCTACTCATTCATTATTCAATCCACTCTACTCTTTCATCCCCACCAAACCATCAAACTAACCCTGGCTGTGTAAGTTTCAATGATTTTAAGACCCTAAATCCAGCAGGTATTTCTCAGACCTCACCTTATTTGATCCTCAGAAGCATTTGACATATTTGCTTAGCTCCTTCATTTTGAAAGCTCCCGTTGGCTCCTTTGCAGCTACCCTGCAAGAGGCTCCACATGCCTTCCTTCTCTGTCTCCTTTGCAGCTTCATGTCCTTGCCAGCTTCACCGTGTACCACATTCCCACTTACTCTCTGAGCTCCAGCACACAAGCCTTTTTTCAGTACCCCTACCATCACCACAGGGCCTTTGTATGTGCGTTCCCTTAAATAGATTTCAGTTTAATTGTCACTTCTTTGGGGAAGCTATCTCTGAAGTCCCCAAATAGGTCAATTCCTCCTATTATGCCTGTTGCACCATGTTTTTCTTCTTCATAGCATCTCTGAATGCTCCTTTTTAATGTGTCTCAGCTGTAATTTTATGCATATTTGTGACTGCTGGATTAAGAATGTCTGTCTCACCCAATTGACTTTAAGCTTTATTTATGACAGTAGGGACCATGTTGGTTTGTTTTTGTTTTGTTTTGGTTTTGGTTATAAGGAGCTTTTATTTTATTTCCAGTACATTGCCTGACACAGAATGATTTCTCAATACACATGTGCTGAATAAATGCCTCAACATGTTAATAAACAGATGTCTTGTTAGTGATGTTTCTTGTTAGTGATGTTTTGGGTGAATGATGGAACTGGGAGGGCATTCAGTATGGGGCAGTGGGGAAGGGAGAACAGAGAGAGTCACTGCAAAAGCTTGAGGGACAGTCACAGTAGGAGAGTATAGAGAAAAAGGCTCTAGCAGGGAAAGAATCAGGCAAGCATAAATCTCCCTTCAGTCATCTACAGAGATATGGGGAAAAGCTCAAGTCATTGCACATGGTCAGTGAGAACAAGGATGACCCCAGAATGCTGGAGACTTAGGGATGCTGAGACAGCAACCTGACATTTGCATAGGTATCACTAATGCGATCTCATGGAGGCGCAATGGATTTGTGTTAGAGTTCTCCAGAGAAACAGATCTATATATATATGAGAGAGAGAGAGAAAGAGAGAGAGAGAGAGAGAGAGAGAGAGAGAGAGAGAGAGAGAGAGAGAGATTAATTGTAAGTAATTGGCTCACACAACACTAGGGGCTGGCAAGTCCAAACTCTGTAGGGCAGGCTGTAAGCTGGAAACTCTGATAAAGGTGATGTTGAATTCCTTAATCCAAATTCCCCAGGGGAAGCTGGCTGGTTGGAAATTCTGGCAAGAGCCAATGTTGAAGCTGAGACAAAAATTCTTCTTCTGACTTCTGAAACCCTTAGTTCTGGCTTTAAGTTCTACAGCTATTGGATACCCACATTCCTGAGGGAATCTACTTTGCTGATTGTAGATGCAATCAACTGGGTGTAAATGCAAATTTCACCTAGAAATGTGCCCTCACAGTAACAAGCAGGCAGTGCTTGACCAAACTGGACACCACAACCTAGCCAATTTGATACATGAAATTAACTGTCACAGGGTTTGTCAGGCTCTAAGTAAAATCAGATTTCACTTGTGGGTCCAAAACCAGGCCATTCTGCAGACTCACCTGGGCAGCTTTCACAGAATACACAGATTCTGATTCAGTTGGCCTCAAGTAGGGTTCAGGAGTGTGTGTTTTAGAGATATGCCACCCCAACCCATGCCAATTCAGTTCTGATATATAGCCAGATCTGTGAATCACTAGGCCAAATGATCTTAAGGCATTTTTCACCCTGAATTTCTACAAATCTCTGAAAATATTTTCCTTAATAGAGGCTATATAATCTTCAAACCAAGTCAGAACGTGTAGATTAATTATTTAATCTTTTGTTCAATATATATTGCAAACTTTTTAACTACTAGGCATGAAGCTATCTTTAAGTACCTGTATGTTATTAGGTGTAAAGAGGGGTGGGGTTGATAAAAATGCCTCAGCCCTTAATGAAATTACAATATAATACAGTTAGGGAGATATGTTCAAGAAATAATTAAGGACACATAAGGCATTGAAGGTTCTACAATTCCAAATATCTCTGTCAATTCTGCCAAGCATCCAGACAGTTTCCAAAACCGCATACAAGGAGGTATTTTTGACCTTTCATGCTTTCCTCTTCCCACCTATTGTGAGATAAGTCCTCTTTTCTCTTTCTTCTATAGCTCCTATCTAGATGTGAACCTTCTACTAAACTTTGCACAAATTGCTTTTTCAATCCATACATGTATCAAGCACATGTGCTTTGCACAGAATAGGGGTTAATAAACAGTTTTCAAATGAATGAATTACCAAACGGAAGGAGAGGATTATTTTGAATGGCTGGCAGCTTCTCAAAATGGTTCCCGTTTTGTGCCAAAGCCAGAGGTGTTGTCTATAAGGCAATAGGGGACAGAAAAAGGCAAAATAAAAGAAACAAAGGAAAGGAAGTTGCAGAGACCGAAGCAGGAATGGTGTTAGGAGTGGCAGAGATCAACTGTGGTGTCATGGTTTAAAGCAGCAACCACACAGGGACAGAGAGGTGGCAGGTGACACTTGGCCAGATAAGAGACAAGAGGTACAGCCAGGGTGGTACCTTGATGGCCTTTGAAGACCAAAGCACAGGCCACCTCTAGCAAGCATTGGAGGTAGAAGGTAGAAGAGGAAAAGAGGAGCAGAAGGTGGAAGCAGATGAGGGCTCAGCAGAAGCCCCTGAGAGCATTAGTGCAGGTACCAGAGCCTGAAGGCTGGAGGATAAGGCCCACTTACCACACACCGGAGTCAAGTGATAAAGTCGTTCATCTCTTTCTAGAACTGTACCACCATCACTGTGTAAAAAGACTTCAGACTTCTGATGATGGCCCTGAGTCAGTACTTAAAGACCTCATTATGTTAAATATACTCTTATCAACAAGGCAGGGAAGGAGATAATCATTGCTAAGAGTTATCAATTGGTTTACTGTGAGCCAGGATCGTTACCTGAATTATGTCATTGGAACCTCATACTAAGCTACTAATGTATATACTGTTACCACTCTCCTTTTAAATTTGAAACTAACCAGTACTATGCTGATAAATGCTTAATAACAAACAAACAAAAACCCTGGTTTATAGCATTTTTCAGTGTCCATGGTGTAAATACTCCTATTTTGGCCAGTCACTAAATGCCACGTTGGGTAGAGTTGCATAGTAACACACCATTATATACTATTTCCAGCATACAAATAAAATAGACAAAAATAACCTCTAAAGCATAGATAAGAGTAAAATGTAGTAAAATAATCAGGAAAAGATGAATTTGGAGAATTTATTTTAAACATAATTTATTTAACTGTAAATTTATATAATTTAACTTTTAATAATGGCTGTGTTTAACAACCAGTAGCAAAGTTCTTGAAAACTTACTGATCAGCTCTCATGAGTCAGTATGAGCTGGCGCCAGCACACCTCTGTCAGCCCACTGTAATGTGGAATGCATTCTCCTCCCCAACACCTCAATTTCTAACCGTTCCCAGAAAACAGAAGACTTTAAAAAATCTCTTTCTTTTTAATGAAGAACTGAGTCTCTTATTTTAGATTCTTATAGGACCTCTAGAAGATCCAGGTAATGGAGCATGAAGCTTTTAGGATCATATTACAGAAATGTCTCGGAAACCCAGACCAGCAAATGAAGGTAGAGGGTCACCAGGAAGCAGATATCAGTTTGAGAATCAGTGTGACCTAACAGAAATCTAACCACTTTTAAGTAAACCCAACCTTAATATAAGGCAGATCTTATATATCCAGACAAGGCTAGAATTAATCCCAGAGGTGGAGGGTCTTGAATCTGCAGGTCAGGGCAGGCAAATAATTGCACTTGACCAATGAAATGTAACTCGAGGTTGCCTCTACCACATCCTGGCCCTGGGAGGAAGATACTACTTTATTTTTTAGGGAGTGGAAGGTTGTCAGCAGCTATCTTGGAACCCTATGAGCACAGGAGCCTTAGCCTGAAGCTGATACCATTGACTGTTAGAAAGAAAGAAACCAGGTCCTTGGTGATATAACTGTGCTTCTGTATCAAATCAATCCTGACACCTGCATACTTCTGAGCTTCCAGTAATGTGAGCCAATTAGTCTTCTTAATGACTTAAGCCAGTTTGAAGTGTGTTTTCTGATACCTGAGACCTAATGCATGATAACTGCTGCAGCCTTCAAAGGCATCAAGAGTGTATTCATTCAGAATGGAAACTGGGAAAATGTGCCAGATAAGCCAGGGAAGTGAATGGTCAGAGATGGCTGGAGAAGCCAACAACGACTTTTTAAGTGTCTTCACAAGTTCCTTTGAAGGAAATGTTGATGTAGCAGATGAGGAGCCTAGGTCTTGTCATCTGTCATGAGGGTGTGGTCAGCTACAGAGGGACGGGTTAGGACCAGCCTGCCCTTTCTTCCATCTGACAGTTATAGAAAGGAATTCTTTCACTTCCTGGTGAGCAGAGGCTCTACCTGTTGCATCAACCTGGTGTGCTGGCCTTGTGTTTGCTTCTCGATCAGATATGGTAGCTAGAGGAAGTAAATGCCACGTTGTGAAAATAAAAAACAGGTAAAGGGCAGTTCTCTCCAGTTTGCACCTGGAGAAATACAGGGGAGATCAAATTGAGTAAGAACAATTTACTAGATAATCCATGGATCAGGCACAGACGGTAGCGGCCCAGTATTGCATGGCCGTGAGCAACTTTTGAGAAGTTTACCTTGACTGTCAAATGTGATATATAATTTTGCTTGATATTCTATAATATCCGGTAAATGTGCCTAATGAGCCAATCAAAATCAAAGGGAAACACTCGGACCGGAGATAGCGTCCTTCTACCATTCGACACACAGGTGTTTGTCCCTGCCTCACATCCACAGTGACTTTGCTTGGCCTTGTGGAGCCAGTGAACATGGAAACAGAGCTAATGGAGCAAAAGTAAGGTAAAAATAATAAGCAATGAAAGTCTGCAACTTTTTCTGTGGTAAGTCCCTCAGAAGGGTATCCTCTTTTAGCTTGCCAGAGGAAATAAAGGAAAAGGTCTGAAACTGCCCTTAATATTAACTAACCCCATGCTACTCTTGTTACCAACATTCTGTTGTACTGAATAGGTCCTGGCCTTAACACACCAGGAATTCAGTCAGTTATTCAGAAATAATGGTCTATAATTGCAGACAATCAAGCAATAATTTTAGACACCACAGCTTCTGCTGACACACTTCAGATGTTTTTCCTTCTAAGTTCCTCTTTAAAAAAATTTTAAAATTAAATATACCTGTTCTTGTATCTCTTCTTTCAGAATTCTGAAAATTTGTGTGCAAACATACATCAGAACACGATCCACAGGTTATTCCTCCACCATTTCAAGAACACGGTAATGGGGCAAGAATTCATTTGTGCATCCATAGCATATTCTCAGATATCTGGGACCTGGCAGCTTCATGGTCAAGGCCATGCAGAGCTGGATGAACTGAGATTAGAATTAGAGCCCCCAGAATCACAGACTATTCCAGAACCCAAGGGCACCTGCCTCTCTTTGTACATCAAAGAAAGAATGGAAATATTTTCTAACTTACAAAATAATTTTCTTATAAAAATGGGGAAATATTATTGTTAAGATTTTTACTTTAGGACCTGCCCCTTTTTAATAAGAATTTGAGGCAAATTTGGCATTAACTGACCTTTTCAGAAAGTCATAAAAGAAGGAGCTCAGATCCTGAAGTTAGATATAAATGGGTATGAATCCAGTTTCATTCACTGACTAGCTGTGAATTCTTAGTCTCTCTGATCCTCACTATAAAAAGGGTCTATTGATACCTGCATTTGGGGGATGCTGCATGCATTAGAAACAATCTATTAAAAACACATAGCATAGTGGCTATCACAATAGATATTCAACAAATTGTACTTATTTCTAGTTCACAGCAAATTAGTTTGAACACTTGGGAACCAACTTATCTTTCTAGGACTAGATGAACCTAACAGATTTGTTTTTCCCCACAGAAAATTCCAGAATTGTATATACTGGCTGTGAATCAAGTCATGAATCAAGGACAATATATTTAAAGTAATCCTTTTCTCAACTAAAAATAAATTCTAATAACTTGCCTCAAAAAGGGAAACAATCAAGATTTCCATGAAGACAAATTCAGTAGTTACAAAAGCTTACAGGGCTAGACAAAAGAAGATGGTTCCATTCTTTCCATGAGTGTCTGACTCATTTTCAACTCAAAGATGGCACATAGGAAACAAATGCTTATTTACCCTGTGGGCTGTCCAGAGCTTGCAGGGATACAGACAACACCCCACTCATTTTTTTCACATTCAGGCAAAATGTTATATCGTTCTTTGCTGGACTCAATCCCATTTTTGCAGGTGTAACTTTTATAACCAAGACTGAAAAAAAAAAAAACATGTCATTTGGGAATGCATTCAAGGCCCATTAAGACAACACATTCACTTGGATTTCTCTTTAACCTTTGGGACACACGACAGCCTCCCAACTGTGCTAGAGAAGCAAGGGCAGAAGGCCAAAACATCAGAAAAAGAATATGATACTTTAAAAACATCTGAAAAGGACAGGTGTGCTTTTCGAGAAGCCTTTCCCTCAGCGGCTTTGGCTTTTGTAAGCAGCCCGGATGTAGGTGATAAACCGAGGCTCTGTGACTTTACAGTCTGATGGAATTTTCATACTGTATATGGGAGGATAATGCACCCAATGTATTGGACAGTTGTCCCTGTGTTATCAGGCAACCGTGATCTCTCATTTCACTAACAAATGTGCAGACAAACATACATTGTGGCAAGTGCAAGGAAATCACTAGCCTGTATTTGAAACTTAAGACTCTCCATTCTTTAAAGTTGAGCATTGTTCAAGCAATAGGGGGAGAGACATGGTACCAGCATTACCCTGTCTCTCCCCATTCCTTTAAGACTCCAGAACACTATAGTAGTTGATACGTTTCACTGTATGAGTAATTCTGATCCCAGCTGAACAACTATTGTGGAAGAATCGTCATTATAAAAGGGGCCCATAGAAGAAAGGTTCTGTTGTAAAATAGAAATATTCAAAATGGACACCTATATTTGGCCCCAAATTCTCCCCTTCCTTGTGTCTTATGCAAAGCAGATGGCCAATAAGAATTTATCAAATGAATGAATGAAAAGATGAACGAATTTCCTATGTATTGTGATGCTTTTCTACTGAGATACTATATATACATATATTTTTTTATTCAATTATAGCAGATTCCTTTGAGGTGTGAAAATCATCAGACAAAGTCATGATGCGCTCTAACATCATGAAGAGCAGATTCAGGAAATGAACTCTGTTCTTTGCCTGTCCCATCATGCAATTTCTCTCTACTTTGTGCAGAAAAAAATCCTCTCTTCCTCCTGTTTCCACCCCTGAAATATTTACAGGCTGATGTTCTCTTTAGTCATCACTGAGCTAAGCTGCTATTTTTCATATTTCCAAGAAGTCGCTTTCTCCATTTGCTTAATCATTTCATTTACTTCTCACTCCACCCAGTGTGCTTATACCCCTTTGACCCAAGGTTCCAAAAATGGAACATGGCTCTTCCTTGATATTGGAACATGTCCTCATATGTGACACCATAAATGTTTTGCCACGGGATTCTTGAGCTACCTCTCGCCTTGAGTAAGCTGCAATCTTTATCAGAGCTCCAGGGGTGGCACTATGGAATAGAGGAAAGCACACTGGTTTGGATGCCAGGCACACCTGGGTTCTCATCTTGGCTTCCTGCTTTACTACCTATGTGACCGGAGGCAAGTACTCTAGTGTCTCTAAATCTTAATTTCCTCATCAGAAATAGCTTGGGGCCAATACTATTTATATCATAGAATTTTTGTGAGAATTAGTTAGTATATGTTAATGGCCCATTGTTATACCTAGTACAGAGCATATACTGCAGTACCCCACTAACCCAGTTGCTAAAGCCAAAAATCTTTAAGAGTTAAACTGATTTCTATCTCTCACCCCATTCCATCCAATTTCCCATGAATTTTTGTCCACCCTGCTTCCATTTTTGTCTAAACCCATCTATTTCTCTCTACTCTCTGAGCCACAATCAGATCAGCTACCATCTGACCTGAGTCACCATTACCACAACCAGGACAACTGCAATAGCCTTCTGACTCATCCCCCTGCTTTCATTCTTATCCCTTACAATGCATTCTACACACAGCAGTGGTGTGATCTTTTTAAAAGATTAATTCGATGTCTGTTTCCTTGCATAAAATCCAACAGAGGTTTACCATTACACATAGAATAAAATCCAAAATTCTTAACATGGACTCCAGGGCATTAAAGGAGCTTTATCCCTGCCTGTATCTTTGAAGTTACCCCCCTCCACTGTTCCATCACTCACTCTACTTTTGGCTACACTGGCCTTTTTATGTTTCTGGAACTCACTAAGCTTATTCTGGTCCCAGGACCTTTGCCCTTGCTCTTCCCTTAGCCTTCAATGTTCTTCCTTGAGATCTTCTTGTGGTTGGTTCCTTCTCAGCATTTGGGTCTAATTGCTCCCCTTCCCCTGATCACCACCATCTCAGAACATCTCCTCTCATATCCCAGCACAGTCACCCTCCCTCTAGCACATTACTGTGTCTAATTTTCTTCATACCATTTATCACCATTTGAAATTACCATATTTACTTCTCTGTTTAATTGCAGAATACCTGTCTTCTCCCCCACCCCCAAAAAAATTTCAACCCCGTGAAAGGACTCTTGTCTATCTTGCTTATCTCTTTTTTGCCAGTTTCTACCACAGTGCCTGGTGTCAATCAAGTAAGCACAAAATAAATATTTGACAAATTAATGAACTGGTGTTTTTAAACCTGTCCTGAAAGAACTAAGCACTATTATCCTTTCCATAAACGTGAAATTGCCAAACAAGATGATGTAATCTAGGGTTATTCTCACAAAGTTTAGTGTTCAGGCTTTAAACTCTGCATGGCCAAAAAATTCCAGAGCATGATAAAGTGTTTCAGAACATAGAGCATATTTAAATCCTAGCTTTGGCACTTCCTATCTGTGTGACCTTGGACAAGTTATTTAACATATTAAAACTGGTTTCCTCATCTAAAAAAATAAGTACAATAAAACAGACATCAGACAGGTTTTGTGAGGATTAAATGAGCTAAGCCCTTAGCCTAGTTCCTGGAACATTTCACACAATAAATGGTGGTTATTATTATTATGGATATTGTCATTATGGTAATTAATTCTGGCACCTCACTTTACAAAGAACATTGACAAATTGGCGCTTATCCAGAGGAGAACAAACAATCTCGTGAAGGCCTGGAAACCACTACACGTGAGGAATGCTCCAAAGGGCTGAGGATGTTTACCTTGGAATTGAACAAATTTTAAGAGGAACATGATAGCTTTTTAAAAAACACTGAAAAAGGCTCTCTTATGGAAGAAGGATTAGATTTATTTATTGTTGTTCTAGAAGATGCAATTAGAGCCTTTGGATAAAAGTTAAAACTTAGACTCCTTATGGTCCAAACTGTCTAAAATCAAAATGGGGTTGAATTCTAGCTATAAAAGTAAAAAATCAAGGCAAAGTTATATAAATCTTGATTAAGGAAATGAATGATAAAGTATATGAAGCCATTTAAAATTACCATAATGAAGACTTTGTATCAATATGAAAAATATCAATGGCAAAAAAGCAGAACGTAAGATATAAGCATCTATGTTGTGATCCCAACTCATTGAAAAAATATATATAGATGAGGAGAATACAAGCACAATAACACACAAATGAAATGTGTCACTTCATGAAGTGGTGAGTTTCCTGCCACTACAAATGTTGAGGGAGAGGCTAGACAACCTCTTAGAAGGAATGACATGCAAGAAGTGATGTCAGGGAAAGGGCTGGGCAGGTGATCATAGGTCTATGATCCTATGTAATATAGGGTTGAATTGTGGTAATATAAAATAGAGCTTTTTTTTTTTTTTAAGGAGTAAAGGGGACATTGGATCCCTCAAAATATCTCCATTTCCTATCAGCTGTTGCAGGCAAAA
This sequence comes from Cabassous unicinctus, assembly GCA_029593785.1. Taxonomy (NCBI): domain Eukaryota; kingdom Metazoa; phylum Chordata; class Mammalia; order Cingulata; family Chlamyphoridae; genus Cabassous; species Cabassous unicinctus. The sequence goes on along the minus strand of JAQZBX010016354.1, from coordinate 19,843 downwards.
ATAATCTAATCATGAGACCCAAAGTGTTGGGGTCTCTGTTGCAATGGGGGCATTGTGGCTTCAGTAGTGGTTGTTTCTGTACATTATTTCTCTCCTGCCTCAGGAAAAATCTGACAACCTCACTTAGCCTCATTTTCTGGATCCTTCCCTAAAAAAGAGAGGAAGCTGCATGCCTTCTAGTTCTAAAATTCTATGATTCATCTTAATTTGTTTGACAAATCTGGCCAGGAATTAGAGGCCACCTGCACTTTGTAAGACAAGAATTTCCAAGAATGCTAACAAAGGAATAACTTTAGGAGAATGTTGATTAAAAAATCAGGGAGGGACCTTTTTCCCTGTCAGGTTTGAAATGTAATAAACTATTCCTTTGGCAATTCAATAGATGAAAAGTTCAGAACTGTAAGAGATGGACATCGGTGAACAGGGTTTTCCAGTAAAGTCTCTTTGTTTTATATGTAAGATGACATTAAACAATCACCTACACTGGCTTCTTAGTCTTTGATGATAAAAACACTCTCCTTCACTGTTTTTAAAGGACAGGTAGAACTTTCAGAATATCTTCATCCTACAAAAGCGGATAGAAAGAGGATTGCCATTTTCAAGCACTGAGGACATTATCTAATTCTGTCTTAAAGTCAATCTACTTCTTTTACACCTCAGCTGATTTACAGACATGACAATACAGAAATGCACTTTTCCTGAGTGGAACTGAGAAGCTTGTTTTCTCTATTCTCTAGTAGAGATATTACAAAGTAGCAATCCTCTTGGACCTTCATAAGACATCATGTAAAATACATCATAAAGAAGAATGGAGAATATCCCATCCTCTGTTCAAGTCCTTAACTATAATTCACATACATTATCTTGTGGGAATGGAACAAAGGAAGCATCTGCTGTGCCATGCTCTCCTGGTGAGAACTTTCTGGTCCCTTATGTTTCAGATGAAGGAGGCATTGTAATATGAATGTGACCAAGAAAGACCCAGGATTGGCCTGGAGTCCCCAACACAATGACCTCATGCCCAAATGATTACAGCCTGAATGGAAGATAGTCTTTTTTTTTTTTTTTCTTTTTCAGAGTTTAAGAATTTTTATTGTTAATTTTTAAAAATTGAGGTGAAATTCACATAACATAAAAGTAAAAAATTCAGTGGTATTTAGTACAGTTACAATGTAGTACAATCACTACCTCTATCTAATTCTAAAACATTTTTCTTAACCCCATATAAAATTCCAAATCCATTAGGCAGCTCCTGCTCATTCCCCCTCTCCCAGTTCCCAGCAACCACCAATTTGTGTTCTGTCTCTATGGATTTACCTTTACTCAATATTTCATATAAATGGAATTATACAATATGTGACCATTTGTATCTGGGAAAATAGCATTTTAATTATCCTGAGTACATATTTTAGGAAGGAGCCATATTTCTATAAGGAAATATATAAACAATATCATGTCAATTTAGTTAAATAAGCATTTGTTAGGATCTGGCATATGTAAAACATCTCAAGAAATGCTTTAGGAGCACACAAAAAGACCTATTAATTGTTATTGTACTCAAAGGTCCTACATTTTAAGAAATAAGTGGCAGAGATAGGGGACTGACCGCCAACCTTCATAAGGTTAGAGAAAGTACATATAAAGATCAATGTCTAGCACATAAATCTTCAATAAATATTAACAATTAATTATTATTAAATTAAATTAAATCATTTATTTTCATAAATTATTAACTGAGTGAGTCTTAGTCACAAATCCAGATTTCTAAGAGAGAGAATCTGATTTACCCAAACTGGGTCAGCTGTTCCCCTCTGCTTCATCAGTTATAGACAGAGGGTAGAGTTGCAACAGAGAATAATGGCTACCAGGGACACATTTCTGTGGCAGAACGAGGTGACTATCTGCTACAGCACCCAAGGAAACAATGCCAAGAAGCAGAAAGAGGGGTAGCATGAAAAGTCAAGGACCCCACTCTGTCCAGGGGACAGCACCTAAGGAACCCAAGAGAAGCACATTACAAGCTTTTTGGCCTCAGCTCAAGGGACTCTGCTCTCTACACAGTTGGTCTTTGGAACTTGTGCTACTGCTTATTTAATTCAGCCAGTGTTGATTAGCTAAACTTCTGTGCTTTGAAATCATTGTTTGATTTCTTTCTTTTTTTTTTTTTCTAAATCACTTTAGTTTGTTTGTTATTCTTTTATTCCTTATGACCTTTAGTTTTAAATTTTACTTTATCTTAATTGCTCTTAGCCCATGGTTTGCTTGTTGCCTTCTACCTTTTTTAATCTTATTTTCTGTTTTTCTTTTTTGGGGAGAAGGGCATTCATTTAACCTAGTTTCCTTTTTTGCTTAATCTTTATTTAACTGTTCTTTTTTTTTTTTCTAGGTTTTATTGCTATTTTTAACCTTTTTGCCTACAATTTCTAGTTTTCTGAAATGTTGCTAGTAAAAAATGTAGACGTAGGAGTTCAGCTTGGAAGATGACCCTTTTTTCCCCAAAAAAGCTAATGGATGCCTGCTTCCACTTCAGCCATCTTGTAGGGGCCCCTGCCCTCAGGCTGGTCTTCTACACCAGACTTACAGCAGCTCACAGCTTCTCCCTCTGCTAAGGGTTCTACCTAGTCTCCACTCTCCCAGGGTAAAGTGCTTCCCTTCAGCAGACTGAGTAAAGAGCAAGCCCTGTTCCCCTGCTGGCAGAGCAGCTGGCAGCTCTGCCAAATAACCAGTGATATGGGATGAACCAGTGCAGATGAATCAGGCCTTCTCCCCACTGGGGAGCTGCTGACTCAGTCCTAGGAACTCTTCTCTGTCCACATTTAGTCCTTGGTTTATCTCTTAATATCATCCTCATGAGTATGACTCCCAAATCTGTATCTTTAGAACCCAACTTCTCTCTTGAACTCCATAAAGCTAACTGCCCACTTGACATCTCACTTTAAATGTTCAATAAGCATCTCAAATTTAGCATGTCCAAAACTAAGTTATTGATTCCCCCATCCACCCCTCACTGCTAAACCAGCTCCTCCTGAAATCTGCCCCATTATGTATAATGACAACTCCATTCTTCTGTTTATCTAGGCCAAAAACCTAAGGGCCATCTTTTACTTCTCTTTCTCTTACAGCCCACATCCAATCCACTGGCAAATCCTTTTGGTTCTACTTCAAAAAGTATCATGAACCTTTCCACTTATCATCTTCTTTACTGCCACAATCTTGGTCCAAACTTCCATCACCTTTTACCTGGATTTTACCTGGATTGTTGCAGTAGGCTACCTACTGGTCACTCTCCTTCCATTCCTGCCTCCTTCAGTCTACTAATTATATAACAGCTAGAGTGATCCTTCAGAAATATTTGTTAGCTCATATTATTCTGCTGAAAATACTCCAATGGCTTCCCATCTTATTGAGAAAAAAGCCAAAGTCTTGACTATGAGCTACAGGTCATCCGTGATCTGCTTCACCACCCAACTCTTTCCTCCCAAGCTATCTTTCTAATCTCATCTCCTGCCATTTACTCCTGGTTTTTCCATCCCAGTTCTGCTGGCTTCTTTGCTGTTCCTCCAATACCAATCATGCTCCCACTGCAAGACTTTTGCATTGATTCTTCCTTCCTCCTGGAAGCTTCCTCTACCAGATATTCACATGGTTCAATCCTTTACTTGCTATATAAAAGAGTATCCATGCCATATAAAAGAGTATCCATGTTCTATCCCCTTCCCCACTTTATTTTTCTTCATTAACATTGCCACAGATGGTTATTATCTTTCTCCCCTTACTAAAATGTAAGCTCTATTGAATAAAGGATATTTTTTTCAATTTGCTCAGCATTGTATCCTTAATGTCTAGAATAGTGCTTGAGATGCTCAATAATTGTTTGAAGACTTAGTGGATAATTAAGTAAATGATTTAGCAAACCCTGTTATTATACTTCAAGCAGCATTCTCATGCAGTGTGTGTGTGCATGTTGAGGGTGGGGAGTGTTGGGAAGGGGAGAAAAGAGGAGAGAAAAGGTAAGTATTGACTAGTGATTGAACACTCACTTTGATGCAGCTTTGTAAGGACTGACTCAGAGGACCCAGTTAAGCCATGTCAAGATTCCTGACCCACAGAAACTATGAGATAATAAATGTGTGTTGTTTTAAACTGCTAAGTTTTGTGATAATTTGTTATATGGCAATAAATATTAATGACTAATACAGTAAAGGACTAATGAAACATTTTCATTTCTCCCTAAATCTTTTAATTTAGAACTCAAGTTTTCATTTAATAAATAATTATTGAGTCTTCTTTTGTAAGCACTGTTGTTATAATTACCTTCAAGTTTGTCAAGACCAATCAGAGAAAGACTGTACCCTTAAGAAGTTTAGTGGGAGTAGACTATCAAACAAGGTAGAAAGTACTAAACCACCAGGAGTAGCTGGAGATGATCCAGTAAGGATTCATGGTGGAAGAGCATTTGAGCTGAGCCTTGACTAGCAGGTTGGGCATGTAGAGATAGGCAATGGACTGTAAATAAGCAAATACATAAAGGTGAGATATGTGAAGTTTGCAAGAAAGGCAGTAAACAATACCTTTGGCTACAGGGTAGGACACTTTCAGGATATAAGTTACATATAGGTAGACAGAATTGGAGAAGTGGTCTGGGGCAATATTGTGAAGTTGGGTAAAGGACCAAGAGTTGGTACTTTTTAAAATACATTTGTTCAAACTCCATTGCCAAGAGCAATACAGTCCCAATTTCCTGTATGAAACCTTCCTCATTCCACAGCTAATACTTTAAATATTGGGCCAAAGGAGAAAATTTCCTGTACTTTTATCATGTCCCAGTTTGTTGAAAATCAATAATCCATTGAATCTCTCTGAAATGGTTCACTGCATTTTATAATATAAATCGAAGACTTGAGTATCATCAAAATTGAGAGATGAACACAATCTGTAAAGGTTCTATGCATTTTTTCTATGGAATTATTTTAGCCAATGTCTTTATTTGTTTCCAGTATAGAAATAATTTATCCAACTTTTTTTCCCCTCAAAATGTCACTTGCTTGAAGTATTCTCATTTATTCATCAGGGTTTGGATATAGGCCACATGGTTGACAAATATGTATTTATTTCTAATTTGTACACAGCTTTTGCTTGTAATTTCATCAAAGGTAGCTGAAATGACCCTTAAATAGACAATTTTCACTTGTACATTTACCAGCATGCAATCACTTGGAAAATCCATTCAAGAACATCTTGAAATTAATCTTCACTGGAGGTTCTCTCTACATAATATCAGCTAGTTCCAAAATTCTTTGCAGAGGTTCTCATGGTGCTTCAAAATCTTTCTGCTCACCCAGCAGGATATGGCTCATTTCTTAATCCTTCACATATTATTTTACCGAGTAGCACATGCTTACCATCTTCCTCACCTAATACTAAGTTTTTTGAGATCTCTGTAAGTATACTTCAAAACTATTTAAATGTCCAAAGCAACATATATGTCAAGCATCTCCCAGGCATTCACAATATTAACAAATAGTGTTTTTTATCTTACCTCTCTCAATTTTGCCCTGGGTATATATAAAATATATATAAAGCATACCTAATACTAATACTAACTGTCCAGCAATCAGGTCACCATCACCATACTTTCCCAGATAAATCTGTTTACAATCCAGTGTCAATTATGATTTTTTAAAATTATATTTAAGCAGCCAAGGGAATTGATGGGGCTTGGCAGAGTCCACCATTGAAACTAGAGTTTGTAAGTGCTATCTGGGAGGCTGAACCCCTTTCCCTTCTCCAGAGGCAGTCTAATTAGTGATGCCTGCATGTCTGTGCAAGGCAGAAGTAGCCCTGAGGTCTCCTGAGGGTTTGAAATTGCTTGGATCTTTCCTATCAGAACAGTTCAATAAGGGTGAGAGAGAGGCAGAATGATTCTAGAACAAAAAAGACTCTTCAAGCATAGTACTTGCAATTTACATTCCTAATTCTTCAACTAATGTTCAAAAGAATTTAGTGGTTTATTTCTCTGAAGTTTGGATATGGAAAGCATAAATTTATTCACTTAAAATTAATAGAACTCACTTGGAATATTTTTAAATAATAAGTTCCTTTAATTATTTAAATTACTTAATTTTACAAGAAAATTCACATTATCTCTTTAGGGACCATAATTTTATTTTTTAAAATTATGACTTAGAGTCCTATATCTTAAATTTTGTATTACTTAATAAATTATAAAATATCTGAATTGTTCAGAGACCAGCTTTATAACATTCAATTATATTTGATGGAGACCAGGTGTGGGAAAGGAGAAGAGAGGAGAGAAATTTTAAAATTTGAAATATAGTCTAACTCACAGGGCTATACATTTAAAAAAATTCATGAACATTCTTTATTTTTTCAATTTATTAAGCAGCTGATTTTGTGAAAGTTTACTTTAAAAAAATCTCTTCTGGGAATCAGATGTGGCTCAAGCAATTGGGCTCCTTTCTACCATATAGGAGGTCCAGGGTTCGATTCCTGGAGCCTCCTGGTGAAGGGAAACTGGCCTGTGCAGTGAGCTGGTCCAAGCGGAGAGCTGACCCACACAGGAGTGCTGGCCTGAGAGGAGAGCTGGCGCAGCAAGATGATGCAACAAAAAGAGACACAAAGGAGAGACAATAAGAGACGCAGCAGACCAGGGAGCTGAGGTGGCACAAGAGATTGAACGCTTCTTTCCCACCCCAGAAGGTCCCAGGATAGGTTCCTGGTGCTGCCTAAAGAGAAGACAAGCAGACACAGAAGAACACACAGCGAATGGACACAGTGAGCAGACAGCGAGTGCAAAAACAATGGGGGGGATGGGGAGGAGAAAAATAAATAAATAAATCTTAAAAAAATGTTTTTTCTTCCTTCTTCAAGCACTTATTTTTATTGCCTTGTTTTCAAATGCACTGTTTTTTCTTTTTAAAAAGAAGCCTTACTTTTAGACACTCTGTGATATTGACCACTGCCATTCTCTTCTAATTTCAGCCTGCCAAAGTTAAAAGAATATTTGTTTATCATTTTTGCCATGGCAGCATAGACCTCAAATTTCTTGAATCGCTTCCTCATAATTTCTCTATTCATTAAATTTAAAAATTTGCCATGCTTATAATAATATCCAGTACAAATCCTCTCTTCTTATATTTTATCTACTCTCCAATTCACAACTTTCATCTATACTCTCACTTTCTATCCTCTTTAACTTCGATTTTTATACAGTATTCCACTAAACCCACTGCATAATAAAGAAATAAATTAGTATGTTCACATCCATTCATCCCAATCACTTTAATCTGCTATCAATTACCAGAGTCTAAATAATTCAGCAAATTTAAGTTCACTACGAAATATGGAATAAAGCAGAATGGACTGATAATCAAGAGAAAACATTCCAATTCAAGAATGTAAATTCCAGGAGGGCAGTTACCCTGTTATGTTAACTTTTGTATTCTGGGTGGTTAGCAAATTGTCTGGTACATAAAAGTCATTCAATAAGTATTTGTTGAATGAAGGAACTCTGGGAAGTAAGTAAGGACTATCATTTTTCCCATCTTATTGATGAGGTCACATCACTAATAAGCGGTAAAGTCACTGAAACCCAAGTGGGTAACCCCAGAGTTGACATTCTTGATTACTATGCAATACTGTCTCTCAGCAATAAAGGACAGGCATCAAAAATGCCACTCTTAGAATTAGATTTTGTTAATTATATGAGAAGTTAATTAAAGTCACCAAAAAGAAAAAGGTAAAGAAATTTGCACTATTACATGAAGATTTTTTTTAAAAGTAATGTAATATTCTCACATAGGCAGAATATTAAACATTTAGATCTTGGAAATCCATTAACATATAACTTCAGCTGTAGCATTTACTTTTACTGAAATGTCAAAGCATTGAAATTTGAAGCTTGCAAAAATAGTAAGTGCAGGTGAAAGGGTCCTCTCCTAAGGGTATAGAAAAGATTGAGATCAATACTATGTTATTACCTCTTGGTTTGCACATCAGAAGAAACATGTGAGGCAAATGCCAAGGAGAGACAATGGAGATCAGAGCACTGAGCAAACGGGTGGATTCATTTTTGAGATGACAATGAGTTGGGTCCTAAATACTTCTCTCTCTAGAAAGCCTGTATAGTTACTTTTCATTTTAAAAGTGTAAATTTATCTTTTGGACCTTGAGTTGGCTTGCAGATTGCATAATGTTCCATTATGTGCTGGTAATCAAGAGTCTTATACCAGTTGGATGCACCTGGATGTCCATGACTGATAAGCCATAACATTGCTCCATACAAGTTATATGTTTGGTTAGCAAAGCCCCAGAAGGTAACAACACACAAAGCCGACAGGAATCACTGCAGAGAAGACACACAACAGTAGTTATTGTTCCAGTAGGCAACCTTTGACTTCCTGTGGATTTATCTCAAGACCTGAAACTCTTTTAAATGATGAAATCCTAGGGCTCTGGCAGAGGATTTCATGAGGCATAAGTGCCCGTCACTGAAGGGCCGCCATATAGGAGTGGAAGGCTATGGTATCTCACCACTGATCCCTGGCAAAGCCCTCAGTAATTATCCACAACTATAGCACAGCTATGGGACTTAGATGAACCCCTCCCCCCCAAATATGGATACAGATTCAATCTCAGAAAATTTCTCTTAACTGGGAAAAAATTTTTTAAAAATAATTTTAGCTACTCATGATACCTGAGCAAGGGAAGGACTTTGATTAGCCAAGAGCTAAAAGGATTCCTAAACCTTGAGTTTTGAAAATTTGGACCTGGTTTCAGAGAACCATCATTGCTGGGACTCTATGAAAAGTCCTGAGAAGTGCTCTTCTGCAGGATCAAGGGGGCTCTGCACTTAAATGAAAGCAAACTGTGAGCTAATATTGCTGTGAGCTTTTAATGTTGAGCATAAACTAGAAAGAATGATGGCTGAACACAGTCCTAGAACTAAATAGCTTTGTGAGATTGACAACTAGGAGTCTCAGCTCTAGAAAGACAATTTCTGGACTAGGTCCTCTGTAAAGGACAAAGCCACCTCTGTACTTCTAGCACCTAACATAGTGTCTTACCAGAACAAGCTGTCAAGATATATTTATTGAATTGCTGGAGTAGAATTAGGTCCTTACTCTTCTCCAACAGTAACCCACCCATGGACTTTAATCTTTTGACCAATTTATAAACATTTATTGAGTATCTAGGTTGGTTAAGGATGTGATAACCCTTTCTAAGGTGTTCAGATATAAAAAATGAGATGTGACATTGTATTAAGAAGGGGTAAACCAATTGCTTCACTTCATTATCTTCATCTAAACTACTATTGAAACTATACATTTTCACACTGCTTTTATAGGCTATAGAGTATATACATTAAACTCTACTAATTGTCGCACACATTTTATGCACTAGTCCCTGTTGTGGTTAAATTCATGTATCAACTTTCCTAGATTATGGTGTCCAATTGTTTGGTCAAGCAAGCACTAGCCTGATTATTACTGTGAGAATATTTCGTGGATTTGAAATACCAAGTTAATTGCATCTATGGCTGATTACATCTACAATCAATAAAGGATACTGCCTTCAGCAATAAAAGGAGTCTCATCCTGTTGGTTAAAGGCATGAAAAGGAGAACTGTTGATTTCAGCAGCCAGAAGAATTTTTGTCTCTATTTCAGCCAGCCAGCTTCTCCTGGGGAATTTATCAAAACTTTCATGGAATTCAGACTTGCCAATCCCTCATGGTCAGCCAATTCCTATATTAAATCTTATAATATATTTACTATTATGTAATAAAATATATTATAATATAAGATAATATATTATAATATAATACAACACAGCAAATTTATCTCATGTTGGTTTTGTTTCCCTGTAGAACCCTTACTAATACAGTCCAATTTTATAGGTGAAGAAATAAAAAGCATAGAAAGCTGCCTATTTTGCACACATGGAGTGGCAGAGCCATGACTTGAATCCAGGTCGATCTGGAGTCTATGGCCATCCCTGAGAGCTGCTTAACAATAGGACCTTTCAAGTAAAAAAGCTTAGTGCTGCTCAGTAGCCACATAGAGCTCTGTCATTCAAACTTTATCTAAGCTGTTCTTGCAACTATAAATATCACTTGCTTTTTTGAGGAGAAATGAGTGCCTTTTCTGTTTACCTGTTGTATGTGAGATAATATAAGCAAATCACTGATAGGGACTCAATGAATGTTCTTTCCTTTAGAGGTTGAAACAGTATTGTTTCTAGAGTCAGACCACCTAAATCCAGAAAAGTGGCCCTAGGTGTGTGGCTTTGGGCAGGTTGTTTTACTTCTTTGAGTTTCTGTTTCCTTCTCTGTAAAAGGTCTAAATAATCCTATCTATCTGAAAGAGCTGTTGTGAGGATTGCTGAAGAAGTCTTCAAGATGTGTTTAGCACAGTGATAAATATTCAGTAATTGTTGTTTATTACTCTTCATATTTCCTATTCCCTTTTATTGAACCATAATTTATGCTACTAAATATACATGATCAAGGTATTGAACATAGCCAAAGAGAAATGAAGCTAATATATATAGAGGTCAATTAACACACAAATAAGCATTCAATGACTTTCCTCATGTTTATTCTTCCCTATTTCATGGGGTGACTGGTGAATAAAATTCTCCAATGTTGGGGGGATTCTGGGAAGATGGCATCAGATTAGGCAGAGAAAGCTCAGCTCTCTCACAAAAACAATGGGGAAAGAGCCAAAAGCTGCCTGAGGGACTTTCTTTGGGAGTCAACAGACCAAGACAGTGCTTCACAACTCCCAGGAGGGTGAGGGACAGAGAGATGAAGAACCAGAAACAATAAACTGTGATTACTAAAGCTCCAGCAGCTGGGAAGGACTCCCCTCCTCCACCCCCAACATACTAAGTCGGGGTAAAACCCCTGGCTCATTGCAGTTGACTGAGAGGTGAGCAGATGTCTTCCTCCCTGTCAGCAGTTACAAGGGAAAAGGAAGGGGGAGTCAGGACTTTTCTTCAGTCAATTCAGCCAGCAGAGTCTGCTTTGAATCTCTGCTCCAGCCAGACCAAAACAAAGGAAAACCAGGAGATACATCTCCCTAGAAAGGTGTGCCAACAAGCGCCATCTGCTGGCCAGTCTGTAAATTGCATGGACAAAAACTGCATTTGGGTCCCTCTGTTCTCTAACTTCTGGGAGAAAATATACACCTCATTAGTGTGTCCTTGGCATGGTTTGGATAACTTAAGCTGGAAAATTTTAAAGACTTAGGAAAAGTCGAACCAAATATCAAAGAAAAGCTGTGAAAAAATAATGACAGTAGACAAGAGAGAGATATTGGCAATCAGAGTAAATTCACCAACATATTCAGATGCCTAGACATTAGCAAAAAATTACAAGTCATACTAGGAAACAGGAAAAGATGGCCCAGCCAAAGGAACAAATGAAATATCCTGATGAGATACAGGATTTAAGACAATTAATCAATGATAATCACACAATTCTCCTAAATCAATTTAAAGAATTGAAAGAAAGTATAAGTAAAGAGATAAAGGATATTAAGAAGACATCGGGTGAGCATAAACAACTATTTGAAAGTCCGCAAAGAAAAGTAACAGACCTTATGGGAATGAGAGACATGATGAATGAGATTAAAAATACATTAGAGGGAAGCGGCTGTGGCTCAATTGGTTGGGCTCCTGTTTACCATATGGGAGGCCACGGGTTTGATTCCCGGGGCCTCCTGGTGAAGGCAAGCCAGCCTGTGCGGCGCAGTGAGCTGACACAGCAAGATGACTAAATAAAGGGATACAAGCAGACACAGAAAAATGAAAAACAAATGGACACAGAGAGCACAAGCAGCAAGGGGGGGATAAAAAAAAAATCTTAAAAAAAAATACATTAGAGGCACATAAGAGCAGATTTAAATTGCTCAAAGACAGAATTAGTGATTTCGAAGACAGAACATCTGAACTGGAAAAGACAGAGAACAGAAAGAGAAGAGAATGGAAAAAATGGAACAGGGTCTCAGGGAATTGAATGACAATGTGAAACGCAAAAATATATGCATTATTGGCATCCCAGAAGGAGAAGAAAATGGAAAAGGAGCAGAAAGAATGTTTGAGGAAATAATGACTGAAAACTTCCCTAACTTTATGAAAGACATAAATTTCAATATCCAAGAAGGACAAAGCACTCCAAACAGAAAAAACACAAACAGAGCTATCCTGAGGCACCCACTATTCAGAATGACAAAGATCAGAGATAAATAGAAGATTTTGAGAGCACCAAGAGAAAATCAAAACATCGCATACAAAGGAACCTCAATAAGATTAAGTGTGGAACTTTCATCAGAAACCACAGAGGAGAGAAGAAAGTGGTATGATGTATTTAAGGTACTGAAAGATTAAAAACTGCCAGCCAAGAATTCTGTATTCGGCAAAGCTGTCCTTTGAAAATAAAGAGGAGTTCAAAGTCTTTACAGACAAACAAAAACTGATAGAGTATGTTACCAAAAATCCAGAATTACAAGAGATACTAAAGAGAGTGCTATAGCCTGAAAGGAAAAAACAAGGGTGAGAGACTTGGAGAAGAGTATAGAAATGAAGATTATTAGAAAGGGTAAATTAAAGGGTAAAGAGATAGACAATAGTATGATGTGACATTAGAAAGCCAAAGTCAAAATGGATGAGGGAACTAATGCCTTTACAGTAATAACATTGAATGTTAATGGCTTTAACTCTCCAATCAAAATACATAGACTGTTAGAAAGGATTAAAAAAATGTGATCTATCTGTATGTTGTCTACAAGAGACTCACCTCAGACATAAGGGCACAACCAGGTTAAAAGTGAAAGGCTGGAAAGATATTCAATGCAAACAGTAACCAAAAAAAGCTGGAGTAGAGATACTAATATCCGACAAAATAGATTTTAAATGCAAACTGTTATAAGGGTATGAGGAAGGTCATTATATATTAATGAAAGGAGCAATTCACCAAGAAGAAATAACTATATTACATATTTATGTACCTAACCTCAGTGCCTCAAGATACATGAGGCACACACTGGCAAAGCTGAAGGGAGAAATAGAGGTCTCTACAATAATAGTGGGAGACTTCAATACACCACTCTCGGTATTGGATAGAACATCTGGACAAAGGATAAATAAAGAAACAGGGAGCTTGAATAATATGATAAGTGAACTAGATCTAACAGACATCTATAGAGCATTGTACCCCAAAACAGCAGGATATACATTCTTTTCAAGGGCCCATGGATCCTTCTCCAAGATAGACCATATGTTGGTACACAAGACAAGTCTCAATAAATCTAGAAAGATTGAAATTATACAGAACACTTTTGCTGATCATAATGGAATGAAGCTAGAAATCAATAATGGATGGAAAAAGGGAAAATTCATAAACATGGAGATTAAACAACACACTCTTAAATAATCAGTGGGTCAAAGAAGAAATTGCAAGAGAATTCAGCAGGTATCTTGAGATGAACAAAAATGAGAACACAATATATCAAAACCTATGAGACACCTCAAAGGCAGTGCTGAGGAGGAAATTTATAACACTCAATGCTTACATTTAAAAGGAAGAAAGAGCTAAAATTGAAGACCTAACTGCACACCTAGAGGAACTAGCAAAAGAAGAGCAAATTAATCCCAAAGCAAGCCAAAGGAAAGAAATAGTAAAGATCAGAGCAGAAATAAATGACATTGAGAAGAAAAAAACAATAGGGAGAATCAAGAAAGTCAAAATTTGGTTCTTTGAGAAGGTCAACAAAATCAACAAACCCTTAGCTAGACTGACAAAGAAAAAAACAGAGAAGACACAAACAAATAAAATCATAAATGAGAGGGAGAATATTACCACTGACCCTGCAGAAATAAGAGAGCTCATAAGAGGATACTATAAACAACTGTATGCCAAAAAACTAGACAATGTCGATGAGATGGACAAATTCCTATAAACACACAAACCACCTATAGTAACTCCAGAAGAAATAGAAGACCTCAACAAACCAAACAGAAGTGAAGAAACTGAAACAGTCATCTAAGCCAAAAATGTCTTAAAAAGGAAGAACAAAATTGGAGGACTCTCACTTCCTGACTTTAAAGCATATTACATAAAGCTACAGTGGTAAAAACAGCATGGTATCGGCATAAGGACAGACAGATTGACCAATGGAACCAAATCGAGAACTCAGAAATTGACCCTCACATCTACAGTCAAGTGGTTTTTGACAAGGCTGTTAAGCCCACTTAGCTGGGCCAGAAAAGTCTATTCAACAAATAGTACTGGGAGGACTGGATAGCCATATCCAAAAGAAAGAAAGAAGACCCCTATCTCATACCTTATACAAAAATAACTCAAAATGGATCAAAGACCTAAATATGCAAACAACAACCATAAAACTCCTAGAAGAAAATGTTGGAAAACATCTTCAAGATCTTGTGGTAGGTGGTAGTTTCTTAAACCTTACACCCAAAGCATGAGCAACAAAAGGAAAAATAGGTAAATGGGACCTCCTCAAAATAAACACTTTTGCACCTCAAAGGACTTTGTCAAAAGGGTGAAAAGGAGGCCAACTCAATGGGAGAATATGTTTGGCAATCACATATCTGGTAAGGGTTTAATATCCATGATATATAAGGAAATCATACAACTCAACAATAAAAATACAAACTATCTGATTAAAAAATGGACAAAAGACTTGGAAAGACAACAGTCCAAAGAAGAAATACATATAGTGAAGCAACACATGAAAAAATGTTCAACATCATTAGCAATTAGGGAAATGCAAATCAAAACTACAATGAGATATCATTTCGCACCTATTAGGCTGGCCACTATTAAAAAGTCGGAAAACTGTAAATGTTGGAGAGGATGTGGAGAGATAGGAACACTTATTCACTGTTGGTGGGAATGTAGAATGGTACAGCCACTGTGGAGGACTGTTTGGCAGTTCATAAGGAAGTTGGATATAAACTTGCCATGGCACCCTGCAATACCATTATTAGGTATATATTTAGAAGAAATGAGAGCAGTGACATTAATAGACATCTGCACACTGATGTTCATAGCAGCATTATTCACAATAGCCAAAAGATGGAAACAACCCAGGTGTCCGTCAACTGATGAATGGATAAACAAATTGTGGAGTATATACACAATGGAATATTATGCAGCAGTAAGAAGAAATGAAGTCGTGAAACATATGAAAACATGGATGAACCTGGAGGACATTATGTTGAGTGGAGCAAGCCAGACACAAAAGGACAAATACTGTACGACTGCCCTATTAAGAACTAAATATATTATGTGAAATATAAATATATTATGTGAAAGATGAATATGGGTAAAATTGCATATGTAAGACTGTTTTTCTTTGAAGCTGAACAAATGTAGTTAATATTACAAAATGTTAATAGACTAAAAAAATTCACATTATACTTAGTGAAGGAGACCAGACACAGAGTACTACATTTTGTATGATTTCATTTATATAAAATGTAAATATAAATGAATTTATAAAGATGAAATTAGAGTAATGGTTTTGCAGGAAGGAAGGGTTTGGAGTCTTTCTTTTCGGAGTAATGAAATTGTTCTAAATTTTTTGAGATGATGAATGTACACCATTGTGATTATACTAAAAGCCATTATACACTTTGGATAGATCATATGGTATGTGAATATCTCAATAAAACTGCTTAATAAAAAACAAGTGATTGTGCAAGAATAGCCAGAAATAGCAGCTATGGACATCAGGGGAAACAGAGAGATTGAGAGGTGAGGAATTTTCTCATTTGTTTGTTTTCTGTTTTTTTGTTTATTTTTATTGAAATAATGAAAATGCTTTATTGATTGAAGTGATGAATACACAATGATGTGATTATACCAAATACCATTGATGGTACACTTTGGATAAATTGTATGCTTTATTAATTTGTATCAATAAAATTGATTTGTTTTTAAAAAAATTCTCCAACATCCCCTGAGTAGATACAGCCAGAGGTAAAACTGATGGTAAAGCCTGTCTTCTTGTCGTTAGTCTCAAGCCCCTTTTGGTGCTAGTGTATTTACACTCTTTCCCCTCTCCTTAATAAAGTCTGCTTTTTAAGAAGGTTTATCTGTCAAGATTCCCCAGATAAATAGAGCCATTTGGATGAACAAGCGAGATTTATTTCAAGGAATAGCCTCATGCATTTGTTGGGACTAACAAGTCCAAAATCTGAAGGACAGGAAAGCAGCGTAGGAATTTAGGCAAGAATTCATGCAGCAGTCTTGAGTCCAAAAGCCATAAGGCAGGCAAGAAGACCAGAAACTCAGACAGGAGTGATATGCTGCAGCCTTGAGGAACACTTTCTTCTTCAGGAAACCTCAGTTTTTGCCCTTAAGGACTTCAACTGATTGAATGAGGCTGACCCATATTTTCAAGGATAATCTCCTTAAGTCAACTGATTACAGATGTTAACCACATCGGTAATATACCTTCACAGCAACACCTAAATTAGTGTTTGAATAAGTAACCATAGCCTAACCAAGTTGACAGGTAAGACAAACCATTACAGAAATGATCTAAAATGTATTTGCATTAAGATGTATTTGTATTAATTCAATAACAGACACATATTGAATGAATGGTTTTAACTGAGTATAGCTTAAAACACTCCCAAGAGTGCTTAATAGAATCATACACTTCAGAATTAAAACAACTTTTATAAATCATCTATCCCAATATGACCATTTTAATGGTGAGAAAACAGAAATTCTGAGAACTTCATATTTTAACAAAGATTCTAATAATGAAGCTTTATACATGGCATTTTTGTCCTGACCCAACAGATGGAGGAAATATACCAAGGGGGTAACATCACTGACTTCAATGATCTAGACAGCTGCCCCTAAACTCATATGTAAAGGATAGTTTTGTCTATATGACCAAGGAAAGCTAGTTATTTGTTTTGGGGGAAAATACAAACAATTGCTTCTAAATATTTTCAGGAATGTTCTGAACTTGCTTTCTCATTACCAATATGCTCACCATCATCATTTCCAACAAGCTTCCTGGCTAAAACATGAATCAATCTCTCTCTTTGTATTTGGTTTTCAAATAATTATAGGTAGATGTTTCTATCTTAAAGCCCAATTCTTAGTGTTTCCAGCTAGTCAGGAGGGTACAAAAGCAGATGAAGAATCAGGTGGGACTCTTATTGGTGTAGAGAAAGGACATTAATTTGGAGGGAACCTAACTCCCCAATTGTATCTCTGAAGAATGAGAGGAATGAAAATACAGTTGATGGTGGACAGTGGGACATGGGCTCCCTCTCACAGACAGGGAACGAGTACAATCTAACAGAAAAACAGAAATTCAAAGGCGACATTATACCCAAGGAAATGGGACAGGTCAGTTTTCTTTGTCATTGGATCAACGTTTCTTTCACTGTCCAGTGTGATCAGTGAGACAGAGATGAATGTCCAGACAATCCTGGAAATAAAAAGTCAGAGTTCTGGGTCCGCTTCTTTAAAAGACAGGCTGCTACAGAAGAAGCTACAAACATAAAAAGGTCTTCAGTTCACCAAGAAACCCTCTAGCCTTCCATTTATCACAAACAAATGTCTATGACCCTTTCGAAACATATGCTGAGTATAAAGTGATACTTCTGAATTCCTGACAACTGATTGCTTTTCACTTTGTCCACTTAAATATCAACTTTACAAGTTCCAGGAGAACAGTTGTAACAAAACGTTAAATTGATTTTCCAATTGTCTTAGAATTTTAGCAGAAGTCTAAATGTTGAGTCTAATTAGGCCAAAACCAACTGGGCAGAGATGATTACTTCAGAGAAGACACTAAAGCTTGATGTGTGAGCCCTTGACACACAAAAAGGTGGATTTCGACTCATTTCCTTTCCTTTAAGAATGTGTGTGGTGAAGATTTACTTGGAGAGACTTGTCGGTGGGCTATGCATACACCTTACACAAAATGGGGTAGGGAAAGGAAGTGCTTCTGCTCCCTCACCAACCAAACTAAATGAGGGGTTCTTCAGAGACCCAGCTGGAGAGGTGTCCCTGTGTCTCTTAGAAGGTAGGTGGTACAATTTGTTTTATCTGACTCATACCTGACAAAATTTAAGCATGAGTCAGATTCAAAACACCTGACAGGGAGCAGAGTATGAAAAGAGGACTACAGTGGAAGTTAACTGTATACTCACCAATAGGTGGTGTATGGATTGCATTCTGAAGACGAAATGATGGATTCCATGGAAGGGAGCTAAGCTTTAATCATCTTTCTAGGGTCCCTAAATATGAAGCCCATCTGAAAGGATAAAGTGATATTCACAGAGAGAATTTGAGGTGCATGGACCACTGGAAGCCAGAAGCTGAGGGGAAAAACTGAAAATGACCAATTGGAGGAGGCAACACCTGTCTCAGGGACCTTTAGATGGGTGAGCCATAGCTATGGGGCTCTCCTAATAATTCACAAATCTTACCATGAGTCAGTATTGGCATTTCTGTCACAGCAGAGGTGGTGGAGAGCCAAGAGAGCCAGGTAAGACTTTTACAATGTCTATATTTTTCCCATTCATCTTCCCCCTCCCCCCTCCCAGAATTTCCAGAGGCAGCCTAGTAAATGAGGAAGGAGTGCAAATACTGGAAAGAAAGTAAAAATGACTACCCAAGCCCACCTTTCTCATTGCAAAGTTTTAGCCAGGCTTGAGATGGGGAGAGGAGACATGTTGAATGAGATGAGAGATTAAAGCTTATATATTGAACTGCACTAGACTGTTTTACTACCTGTAAATGAGACTAAATATGACTTGGAAAGCTACAAGATCTGCTTGAAATTTCACCCAATGGAAGGGAAGGATGATTCAGCAAAATGGTTTTAAAGATAGGAATAGGAAAGAATAAAGTTGCTTTCTGCATGCTTTCTATCAAGTCCAATTCATTTAATGCAGTGGTGCATCATGTTTATGTGCACACTCTGTGATTAGCATTTCGGGGCTAAAAAGTACATTTCTATAGATAATAACAGCAATAATGCCTTAAGTTTATGTTGAGTTTATTATGTGCTAGACATTGTGCTACGTGCTTTTACAAGCATTATCTCATTTGAGCTTAACAGCCACCTTAAGAAACTCATTAAATCTATTTTACAATTAAGGAAATTAAGGCCCAAGGCCTTAAATAACTTGCTTAAGGTCACACAGCTAGGAAATGATAAAGGCAGGACCTGAACTCGGACACTCTGTCTCCAAAACCTAAGTTCTTAATCACTATGTCTTTTTTTTAAAATTCTGGACTAGGCATTACATAAAAATAACAAAATAGTTAATGCTTCAAATGCCTATGTCTATATTCACTTTATTATATTCTTTTCCACTTTTTTTCTTTTAAAAAAATTTTTTTTAAATAAGAGATTTGTAAGGACTATTTTTTGTTTTGTTTTCTTTTTTCTTTTTTTAATTTATTGAAATATATCACTCATACATGAACATACATAAACAATAAGTATATAGTTATAGTTGTGAACTTACAAAAAAACATACATAACATCATCCAGAGCTCTCATACCTCACCCTACCACCAATAACTTGCATTGTCCTGAAACATTTTTAACTAATGATTAAAGAGCATCCTCAAAATATTACTACCAACCAAAGTATTTTCCCCCAACCCACCCTATTATTATTTTTTTTATATCATTTATACATGAACATACATAAACAATAAATGTATAGTAAAAGTTGTGAACTTACAAAGCAAACATTCATAACATCATACAGGGGTCCCATACATCAACCCTCTACCAACACCTTGCATTGTC
>JAQZBX010016353.1:0-36565 GCA_029593785.1 Cabassous unicinctus | reverse complement strand
TGTGTGGTCTCACCTGGCCTAGAAGGCTCATGGGTCACAGCCGACCAAATTTGTGGGTCAGAAGCTGAGTCAGCTTTAGGCTGTGTGCCTCTCTCTCCCCTTTCCTGGGGTGGTAGATCCCTGGAGGCCCCTTTGTCTGTAGTGGTAGGCCTAGAGGCCAGTGAATTCTAAAGAGTCTTTACTGTGGGGGAGGGTGCCAGCAGCAGCATCCGCAGCTGGTTTCAACTCACGGTTCTGTCATCACGATTTCCCTCTTTTGTCCCTCTCTCCTGTGGGTGGTGTGCAGCCTTCATCTGCTGTCCTAAACCCTAGAAGATCTTTTTCAGGGCTGTTACAGCCTGTCCTCTAGCTATTTTCCTGGAGAAGAGATTCCCGTGTCTTACTAGTCCACCATCTTCCCAGAAGTCTCTCTTTTCTCTTTTAAAAACTGCCTTTAGCTGTTCTTTAGGGTAGGTCTGCTTTTGACAATTCTTTTAGTTTTCCTGCTTCTGAGAATGTCTTGATTTTTTTCTTCATTCCTCATGATGGTTAATTTCATGTATCGAGCTAGTCAAGCAAGCACTGATCTGATTGTTACTGTGAGGGTTTTTTGTAGATGGGTTTATATCATTAGTTAGTCTATTGAATTTAGGGCTGATTGCAACTACGGTCAACAAAGGAGATTGCACCCAGCAATGCAGGGAGTCTCCTCACCCAATCAGTTATAGGTCTTAAAGCAAGAACTGAGCATTTCAGCAGTTAGAAAGAAGAATTTCTATTTCTACTTAAGCCAGTCAGCTTCTCCTCAGGAATTAAATGTCACCTTCATCAAGTTTCCAACTTGCAGCCTATCCTCTAGAATTTGGACTTTCCAATCCCCACAGTCACATGAGCCAACTCCTGTTACACACACACACACACACAAACATGCACACACATACATACACATACACCCTGTCAGTTCAGTTTCTCTAGAAAACAATGATGAATACATTCCTAAAGCATATTTTCCTTCTTTCAGCACTTGTAAAATGTGTGCCACTTCCATCTGGCCTCCATGATTTTTTATGAGAAGTACACTGTTATTTGAATTGTGTTTCCTTTATATGTAATAAGTTGTTTCTCTCTGGCTGCTTTCAAGGTTTGTTTTTCTTTAACTTTCAGAAGTTTGACAATGAAGTGTCTAGGCAGGGACTTCTTTTGGTTGATCCTGGAGTTTGCCTAGCTTCTCGAATCTGTAGGTTTTTATTTTTCCAAATTTAGGGAAATTCAGCCATTATTTCTTTGAATACTTTTTCAGCCCTGCTTTCCTTCTACTTTCCTCCTGGGGTCTAATGACATGAATATTAGGTCTTTTGTTATAGCCCAGCATATCCCTGAGACAGATTAATTTTTTCACTCTATTTTATCATTATTGTTCAGATTGTGTAATTTCTGTTTTATCTTCAAGTTTACTGATTCTTTCCTCTGTCCCTTCCATTGTGCTACTGAGTCCATCCATTAATTTTTAAATTTCAGTTATTGCACTTTTTAGTTCCAAAATCTCCATTTGGTTCTTCTTTATATCTTCTATTTCTTTTCAAGTGTATTTGTAATTGCTTTTTTTTAAAAAAAGTATTTATTTTCAATTGTGGTAAAACATACATAACATAAAAATCATTTTACCCACTTTAGGTGGACAATTCAGTGTACAGTGACACATACATTGACAATACAGTGTAACTTTTACCACTATCTATTTCCAGACTATTTTCATTATCCCAAACCAAAACTCATACTCATTTAGCAATAACTTCCCATTTCCCCCTCCCTTCACCCCTTGTAACCACTATTTTGTTTTCTGTCTCTATGAATTTGCTATTCTAAGTATTTCATATAAGAGAAATCACACAATATTTTTCCTTTTGTGTCTGGCTTATTTCACTCAACATGGTATCTTCAAGTTTCATCCATATTGTAGCATGTAGCAGCATTTCATTTCTTTATATAGCTGAATAACGTTCCATTGTATGGATATAACACCTTTTGTTTATCCACTCATCTGTTGATGGGTATTATGAATAATGCTGATTTGTAACATTGGTGTACCAATACCTGTTCAAGTCCTTGCTTTCAATTATTTTGGGTATATACCTAAAAGTGGAATTGCTGGGTCATATGGTAAGTCTATACTTTACTTTTTAAGAAACCACCAAACTGTTTTCCACAGTAACTGCAACATTTTACATTCCCACCAGCAGTGCATTAGGTTTCCAATTTTTCCACATCCTCACCAACACTTATCCATCTGTCTTTTGATTATAGCCATTTTGGTAGGTGTAAAGTAATATCTCATCATGGTTTTGATTTGCATTTCCCTAATGGCTAATGATGTTGAGCATGTTTTCATGTGCTTAATGGCCATTTGAATATCTTCTTTAGCAAAATGTCTATTTGTATCCTTTGCCCATTTTTCCCACCCCCCTGTGATGACTCCCTTGTCTCTTTTGATGGTTGTTTTTGCCTGTTGTCTGCTCGGGGGTTTTTTTTGTTTGTTTTGTTTTCTCATTATCTGTTTTGTTTTTGTTTTTGTTTTTCTTTAGGTGGCATTGGGAAGGAACCTGGGACCTCCCATGTGGGAGGCGGGCGCTCAACTGCTTGAGCCAAATCCATTCCCTTGCCCATTTTTTAATTGGGTTGTTTGTCTTTTTGTTGTTGAGTAGTAGGAGTTCTTTATATACTCTGGATATTAAACTCTTGTCAGAGATATGGTTTGTGTAAATTTTCTCCCATACTGTTAGTTGTATCTTCACTTTCTTGATAATGTCCTCTGAAGCACAAAAGGTTTCAATTTTGTTGATGCCCAAATTATCTATTTTTTTTTCTTTTGCTTGTGCCTTACTTGTATGTCTAAGAAACATTGCCCAATAAAAGGTAATGAAGAGTTTCTGCTGCGTTTTCTTCTAAAAGGTTATATTTAGTGTTTATATTTAGGTTGTTGATCTACTTTGTCTGCTTTCTTTTGTCCCTGACACTGGGGGAGGAGGTGTCCTTATTACTGCTGAATGATGGCAAAAGTCCTGACTCTCCATTAGGCTTCCTCTGACACCACCCCTCCTACCCCCCACCCCCACCCCCACCAGGGAAAGGGAGGAGCAGCTCCTTACCCGTGGTTAGGGATAGAATTCCATGTTCCCCAAGAGCTATCCACTGACAAGGAGGGGTGATTGAAGGAGGGGGCCTTGTTACTGCTACAAGGGGATGAAAATCCCAGCTTCCCGCTTGATTTTGTCTGACAGGAACCTGAGTGAGTGGGAAGGGGCTCTATAGCCTCATTACAGCCTGGCAAGGGTGGAAGTCTTAATTTCTCAGCCTTTGCTGGTGCGGGGGGAGCTGCAGGTTTTTTTCTGTGGTATTTGGTTAGAGTAGAGTGGTTTTGTACTAAAATTTTCTGTCTCATTAGGCTCCCTTTTTCCCTGGTCCTTTGGGTAGAGTTAGCAGTCTTTTCTTGGTGCTTTTTTTTCATCTGCACCCATTGGCATTTCTGGGTTGCTAGCTTCTCAATTACCCAGTCTGGGATTTATGAGACTAAAAGAAAATTCAGGAATTCACTGCTGTGTCATTCCTTGGATCCTGAAGTCCCTGGCTAACCACCTTCTTCTCTTCACCTTTCAGGGTCTTTTTTATGTTTTCTAATGTTTGTATTTGTTTTTTATATAATAAATGTTCAGGGTTTTCAGCTGTACCTAACAGGAAGACTAGAGTAAAGTATGTGTACTCCATCTTTCTGAAAAAAGTCTCAGGGGGAATTGATTTTTTTATAAAGGTGCAACGACAATGCTGTGCAAAAGGCATTATTAAGAAAACAAAAGGACAAGCTACACACTGGGAGAAAATATGTGCATATCACTTATCTGATAAAGGATTTGTATCCAAAATATATAGAGTACTCTAAAAATTCAAAAGTAAGAAAATAAACAACTCAATTAAAAAATGGACAGAAGACTTGAAAAGACTCTTCACCAAAGAGGATATGCTTATGGCAAATAAGCACATGAAAACATGCTGAACATGATTAATCATTAAAGAAATGAAATTTAAAATCATGATGAGATACCACTATACATCTAATAGAATGGCTAAAATATATTGATAATACCATGTCCTGTCAAGGATGCAGAGCAACTGGAGCTCTCACACATTGCTGATGGGAATGCAAAAATGGTATGGCCACTTTAGAGTTTGGCATTTTCTTATACACATACATATAACATGTGACTCAGTAATCTCACTCTTAAACACTCACGCTAGAAAAATGAAAACTTAAAGGTCACACAAAAACTTGAACAGTGTTTATTGCAGCTATATTCATAATCACCAAAACTGGAAATAACCTAAGTGTTTTTCAATAGGTAAAGGAATAAACTGTGGTATAGCCATACAATGGAATGCTACTCAGCAATAAAAAGGAAGGAACTACTGATGCACTCAACAACTTGGATGAATCTCAAAGGCATTATTCTGAGTGAAAGAAGCTGGTCTCCAAAGACTACATACTGTGTGTTTCCATTTATACAACATTCCTCAAAAGACACAACTATAGTAACAGTGTACAGATCAGTGGTTGCCATGGTTTAAGGTAGAGAGAGAGTGTGTAACTACAAAGAGATAGCATGAGGGAATGATGGAACTGTACTGTATTTTTTAATTTAATTTATTTATTTTTTGATTCTTCAGCTAAGACAGCAGAAGAGATGATTTATTTTACACGTGTTAATACTCGGCCACAACTGAGAACAGAACTAGTCCATAATGTCACAGGTCCGGGGCAAAGGACCAAAGGGACCGCTTTGGTGTGAGCAAGGTGGGTCTCTCAGAGGTGTTCACGAAGTTTGACGGACGTTGGAAGTTCTAGATCCATTGTGAAGAGTTCTAGACAGTAGCATGCAGTCAATAACTTATACCAGCGTCCTGGGCCCCTGGCATTCCATATTCCTGATCCCCCTCGTCTCCGTGGATGCACACGCTAACAGTTTACTTGGACCTCTGCCTCATCTTTCTTTTGCGCTTCAGTGTGCACATTCGCTTCTTCTTCCACTTGGCTCTCATGGCGCGGAGGTTTCCAGCAAGATGGCGCTAAGGCGGGGAGGCTGTACTGTATCTTGATGTGTGTTGGTTTCAAAAATCTATACATGTGTTAAAACTGTACTTCATAAAAAGGTATATTTTTTAACCATATGTTAATTTTTAAAAATGTATACCCTAACAAAACATATCATGTTTTAAATAATCTTTTAGAACTCACTGTTTTCGTTTAATATTATATTGTTAAGAGTCCTCCATATTGGTGCATGTTGTTGTAGTTTATTCATTTTGAGTATTGTTTTTCCATGGTGTGAATGTACCACAATTTTTTCACTCATTCTCCCATTGATGATCATTGGGTTGTTTTTGCTCACATGAACAGTTTGCTCTGAAAATTCTTGTTCATGTCTCATATTGAAATATATAAGCATTCCTTTAAGGTATTTACCTAAGAATGAAGTGGGTCATAGGATATGAGCATATTCAACTTTTGGAATTAATGCCATACTGTTTTCAAATGTTAGACATAATATTTGAGGCTGTGAGAATGAGGATAAGGGTGTAAAAGAGCAGTGGAGTTGTGGGGACCCAGATTTGGGAAGCTCTATGATACTTTGCTCTTCATCTAGGAGACCGTGTCCAAATTTACTCCTTTTCAGAAGCATTTCCTCCTACCATCCCAGCCACAGCAGTCTTTCTCCTGTAAGTTCCTAAGGTACCTGTTTTATGCCACCCTTCAGGTAACTATCAGACTTTTTGTGAGATAATTGTTCCTTCTACTAGATAGTGAGCTTCTTGAGGGCAGAGGCCAAGTGTCTTTGTATTCCCTGTGCCTAGCACTTGACACAAAAGAGACATCAATAAGTATTTAAATATGTGAATGTTCTTTTTTAAATGATGCCTCCACTTTCCCAATGTAGTATAATGAACATAATTATTGTTTCCTTAATAATGTAGATTATAATTACTTGTTTACATGGTAATAGATGAGCTCCTTGAAGGAAGGGACTGTACCTTATTTATCTCCAGCATTTAATATGGTGCCTGACAAATAATAGATGCTTAGTACATTTTAATATGTTTAATAAACCAAATCTTGCAGTGTTTTAAGAGTATTCTGAGTGTCAGTTACCATAGTCTAATCCTGGAAAGAAAGAAACTGTAGGAGATTTAGCTAAAAACGAACTAACCATAGAACATACTCATTACATCTGGTTAAAAAACAAAAACAAACCAAATGTGTATATCATAGTGTGAGATTCCATTTAAACAAAGTTCAAAGGTAGTCAGAAATAATCTATAGAGATAGAGGTCAGAATAGTTAACACCTTTAGAGGGGTAACTATTGGGAATGAGCACATAGGAACCTACTGGGGGGTATTTTCTATATCTTGATCAAGGTGGTGACTATATGGTTAAATATACATGTAAAAGTTTATCAAGCACATAAGATTTGTGTGTTTTATATGTTATAACTTCAATAAAAGTAAAAAAGATTAAAACAAAAAACCTACCTGTAACAATAAAATTTTTAAATAAACATTTTAAAAATAAAAATAAATTAGGATTTTGGGGGCCACAAATGATAGAAAATAAGTGAATGAATGAATGAGTGAATGAAATGGTTTAAGGAACAAAGGCAAATTTTGGTTCACTTTACTGAAAACTCCTGGGGTAGTTCTGGCTTTAGGAATTACTGAATCCAGGGATTCAAACAGGTTTGGTCTTAGTATCTCTCCATCTCTCAGCTCTGTCTTCTACTGTGTTGGCTTCATTCTCAGGTTCCGTGTGGTGGCTCCCAGTAGTTCCAGGTTCACATAATCCTCCCTGCGTATAGACTCAACAAAAGAGAGTACATGCCCGCTCGTCCAGCAATCTTACCAAAAGTCTCATTTCTCCATGCTGTTGGTTCCGTTCAGGTCACATGCCTATCCCTGTACTGTGGCCAGGGAAATGTAATGCCCTGATTTGCCAGGTCTGAACCATATATTACTTTATAGAAAAGGGGGAAGGGGAGTGGATAAAGTCAATTATTCCCAAAGTACATGGAGTGAGTGTAGGGGTGGGCTTGGTGTCCCTTGGGAAAACCGGGGTACTATTATCAGAGGAAAGTGAATGAATGCTGCACAGCAAGACCACAGATGTTCATGACACTGAAACTTGGCAATGTGTTATAAGAGTCATAAAAAATGTTCATATCCTTTGAGATAGAGACATAAAAATGTTCATATCATTTGATATAGGATTTGGGAATAACCCAAAATGTGAGGAAAGTTGTATTTAATTTCCATGCTATCAAAAATTGTCAACAACCAAATTATTTTCTAAGAGTAGAGTATTTACATATCCCGCACATCTACTCAATATATAATCATTTAAAAAAGAAAATTACAAATAATTGACATCAAGTAAAATGTTTATGATAACTGGAAAAATCATATACATGTGAATATCAAAAATAATGGTAGAAAGCATGCCAAAAAAAAAGTGATAAATTGGATTATATTAGAACTATAGATGATTCTGTTTTCTTTTTTCCTATTTTCAAAGTTTCATTAGGGAAGCAGCTGTGGCTCAATTGATTGGGCTCCTGTTTACCACATGGGAGGCCCCGGGTTTGGTTCCCGGGCCTCCTGGTAAAGGCAAGCCGGCCGCGCACCTGGCGCAGCAAGATGACTCAGCAAAGGGAGACAAGCAGTCGCAGAAAAATGCAAAAGTTAAATGAACACAGCGAGCACAAGCAGCAAGGGGGCGGATAAATAAATAAAAATAAATCTTTTTTTTTAAAGTTTCATTATAGGTATTTATATTATTGTTATAATTTAATAATGAATTTTGTAAAACTTCTTAGTATCTTAAGAATACCTCATTCTCCAAAGTGTAGAGTAGAGCCAAAATGTAAAAACAAACAAGCAAACAAACAAAAAACCCTGCTACATCAGTTGACTGATGATTCTGATTAAAGCTATAAAATGTTAGCGCTAAGAGAAATCTCAGAGATATTCAAATTTAACCCCCTCATTTTACACAGACGAGAAATCTGAGGCCTTAGAGAAGGCAGAGAGGTGAAAGTAATTTACGTAAAGTCACACAAGAACCAGGGAGCAGGTCTCCTGATTTTCAAGCTAACATTCCCTACACTGATAGAACCAGTGTAAGATTTATATTTTTGTGAGAGGATCTGCTTTCCTGAAAACGCTTTCTCAAATTCAAGTTGACATCCAGTCTTCCATTCCTAATCAGATTAAACAAGCTATTATCACTTGTTGGGAAAGAGATGTTTAAAAATAATATTGCCAATTGTGCTGGAGAAGAAGTAGGTATTTCTGAGAAATATTTCTGCTCACCCAAAGCCTTGTGTTGGAAGGATCAGAAAGTCCCACACTGTGCACTATACTCCTAAGAGAAAGGAGGATCCTCACAAAGCAGCAGCAGGTGATTACAATTCTGAGAAGTGCAGTTTGATGCCTGAAAAGGAAAAGATCTGGAGTAAGAAAGAATTTGACTGCAAGAGACCGAAGCATCCTAGGAGGTTGAGGCGGCGTCAAAAAAACAAACCCATCCTGGAGACTGTGGATCCATTTTAGACACTCCAGAAAGGTTAATGCCCACGAGGTACAAGTGCTGGCAAAGTTTCTGGACCTGTCACCTGATCAGGTTAGAAGCTGGTTCCAAAGGAAGGGATTCCTATATAAACAATGTTTCTAGAGACAGAAGAAATCACCTGGATTGGACCAATAAGAGCAGCCAAAGCAGCACCAGCTGAAGTCCCCACCGGGAACAAAAGGCCAGAGTTCCCCATCCCTCGAGACAGATCAGAAACGCAGGCTGTGGGCTACTACCCCCGGTGTCCTGCTTTGGGTAAATGGCCTGATAGTGAACTTCAGGTGCGCGTCATTAGAACTCGCCCCAGTGTCTTCAGCCATCAGCTCTGTTTTTTCTTGCCTCAATTCTAAATGTATATACTTACCAGCCAACCTGAAAACAAAAACCAAAAACAAACAAAAATGTCCTGCTTTGAATCCCCGTCTCCCAATTGCTCTCCATCCTTTTCAAAGGCAAATTTCTTGAAAAAGCAATCTCCATTCTCTACCACTACTTTCATGTTTTTAATTCACTTTACCCAAAAACTGTCTGAGACATTATTTTTCGTGGAAAAAAAAATGTGTTTTTATAAAATAGTGCTGGGAATAGTCATAGACTGACTTTGTTTTAATGTCATAACTTGGCAAAATTAGAAGTTGTCAATTTTTTGTTATCTGCCCCTCCCCACCTGCACATCTGATGTTGGCTCTAGGTTGTGTTTTGTTTTGAGAACTTATTAGTCTGTAAAATAACATTTAAAAAAAAAAACTGATCTGTTCATTAATCATAAGCCCATGTTGTATATTTTTTCTGAATTTCAACATATTAATATTAATACTTACTGATTAGGCATTTTTTAATAAAATCGCCTACATGTTGCTAAAAAAATAAAAATAGTATTAAAAAATAATACCATGGACCTTTGGCTCCTTCCCTTTCACATCCTTGCACAAATTTCCTTATAAGCAACATACTGAATAAATGCAGAAAAAGCCCAGATCTGCCTACATTAAACAGACCAATGTAAAGTCTCTTCACTTCTTTGGGTAACAGCTTCTTCATTCATTCAATGAATGAATGCCAGAGCCTATTTCAGGCCCTGGAGATATGAAGATGAATAAAGTACAACCTTTATCCTCCTGGAGCTCACAGTTGAGTGGAGAAGATAGATACATATGCACATAGTTCTAAATACCAGGGAGAAGGTAATAACACAGGATGATAAAGGTGTTTAAGAAATGCCAGGGGAAGTCTGATGATATTATCTCATAATCTGTAACAAATGTTCCACAGCAATGTAGTGTGTTGGTGGAGGGGTGTTATATGGGAATTCCACACGTGTACATGATTGTTTTGTAAGTTCACAACTTCTCAAATATGTATATATATATATAAATGCTAGGGAAGCAGGAAGAAAAGAAGGCTTATTTCCATCACAGAGGGATTCATAGCAGAGGTAGTATTTGGGCTGGGCCTCCTAGAGTGAACAGGATTTAATCAGGCAGGGAAGTGTGGAGGTGGGTATCAAGGGTACCAAGACAGAGGAAATAGGAGAAGCAAAGACATGGAGGCGTGAAAGGTCAAAGAGAGTGGCAACTTCAAGAAGAAAAATGAGCGTTGTTGGACTCTTAGTGGTCCTCAGCCAGCAATACTTGTCAGAATAAACCAGTGAGCTCTATCAAATTTCAGAAGATTGTTTTGTACACCCCTGGCTAAAAACTTTAGATGACTTCTGAGATCTTATCTGTGTCCTAAAAGTTTCTGGGGCCTGTGATTACCACAGTTCCCCAAGAAAGAGCACCGAACCTAATAAAAGTTACTGCCATTTAATCCATACTGGAACCCAAGTGGTAAAAATACTGTCTGGGCTCTGGAAGGTGATTTGACACTGATTAATGGCCTCATCATTAGAAAGCCAGAGGGAATTACAAATGAAAATAGAAATAAAGAATAGTCTCACACATTGAGTTTTTCCCAGTTCTTTTTTGAAAAAAAAAAAAAAAATTTTTTTTTTTAGGTTCACACAAGTGCTAAGCTACCTCAGGTGAGGAGCTGATGATAATCAGTAATTATCTGAGGTGAGATCCAAGATGTTTCATAAAGATGGAAATAATAACCCTGTCGAAAATGGAAATCAGCTATCATGGGGGAGGGGGCTATAAATCCAAACATAATATCCAGCTTGTCTTCACCTCAGAGAGTTTCCAGCTGTTTATGACGTTCTGCTGTGATTTGCCAGAGATGAAATGCATTTTTTGAGCTCTGCTCCAGCCAGCTGAACGAAAGGCCCTCCACTTGGAGCCCTATTCTCTTTCAAGAAGTGTTGAGCACTTGTGAAGTCTATAGAGAAATGGTAGAAGGTGTATGCTTTCCTTGTCAGTTCCAATTAAGATCTTTTCCTTGCAACCCCGGATTTGATCATTTTTTTTCCTACGTGAGCTAATGGAAGATCAGGTCAGGTCTCTCTTGGGTTGAAAGGGCTCTTGTTGAGAAAAAAGTGAGATGCTATGGGCTTTAAACGCATTGCTTCAAGGCCAGCAGTTCAAATCCGAGCCTTCATAGAGGCAGAGATAATAAAGAAACACACGATTATGGAGTGCCCAGGGAGTATAAATGTTGAGGAGTGACTGTGGGAAGGAAATGGTCCAAATAATGTTGTGTGAGTATGTGCACATGCATCATGCACACACACCTGTACATGCACACATGCACACCCTGCGCTGGAGTGTACAAGACCATCAGTGCTAATGGCAGTCATCTCACCAGACTGTAATTAGCCTGGAGATGCCTCAAGAGCAAGGTCTGAGGCTTTTTGAGCTCTGAATCCCCATTAGCCAGTGCTGGGCTGAGTGAGTTAATGAATGGCATGCTGAATCCAAGGATTCAGTGGTATGAGCAAGTGTCAATGTCTTCCCAGAGCCACACCAGATTGCCTGAGTCTGCCGATTCCCCAAATAGGTCTCACTCCTTCATGCCCTGCCCTGTCCTATGATCTTGCCACTCTTCCTCTGCCTGGGATGCCTTTACCTTTTTCCATCCCTTGCCTTTCAAAATCCATCAAAATCCTAGTCATTCTTTATAGTCCATTTCCAGTGTCTTTTGAAAATAAGTCTCCAAGAATAAATGGTAGCAGGGCATGGAATTCTGAAAGATACGGATTTTAAATCCCAATTCTACCACTTTCAAGTTCTTTTGTCCATACTCTCTTTAGAAGGGCCTAAGAGACCAACTTCTCCGATCAAGTCCTTGAACTTCAAGTTACTTCACCTCTTTGTGAAGTAACTTCAGTTTCCTCCAGATGGTTTTTGGGAAGATTTAATGTGATGACATATGTAAAGCTCCTAGCTCAGTGATTGACACAGGATGGATTCTCAATAACTAAGTGTTAGCTCTCTCTTCTGGTTCACCTTCCACTGTGAAACCCAGCTCAGTGCTTAATAATTGTTAACTCCCTCTGCTTGTGCATTCTTTAATGCCTTTCTCAGACTTCTCTCCCCTTCCCCACCACTCAGCTATCAGATATAATTGCTCCCTCCACTTTTCCTATTGCTTTCTTTAAGCCTCTTTTCTAGCAATTATTATAGGCTGATTGTACTTTAGTTCATTGTGTTTGCTTTCCCTGTATGCTGAGAACTCCTCAAGGGCAGTGTCTCCAGCACCTAGCATAGGGAGTAGTTTAGGGTAGAAATTCCATAAATGGTTGTCTGATTGAAACAGCATTTATTCCAGCTTTCCAGAAGGCAAAATGAGCATGTAACATGTCATCTCCCAAGTGCTAAATGGTCTAAGTAGCAGCAAAGAAGTTCTACAATTGAGTGGCTCACAGTTGATTGCTGTCTATCCAGCACAAGTAAGCAGAGCCTCAATTTCCAGATGTCTTCACTTCTCCCCACTTCCAGCCCAGCCAGACCAGAGGAGGAGTCCCGTAAGGTTTGCGCTGATCTGATGAGAGTGTGAAATACTTTCTTTGGAGAAAATGCATGGGGGTGAGGCTTTTCTCTGTTTTTGCAAGGAAGAGAAGGGGGGGGCGGGGCGCGGAAATTGAAGCCAGAGGAAAATCTATCATACCTCAGGAGATGAAGAACACATGTAGTCAACACAATGGATACCATCCTGGGTCAAAACTTCAGAACCTGAGCCATAAAGGACTCCATTCCATTGAATTAACCCTAGGAAAATAGTTTAACAGAAAGGGGGAGGGAGGAAGCTCTTCTCCAG
Source organism: Cabassous unicinctus (assembly GCA_029593785.1). NCBI lineage: Eukaryota > Metazoa > Chordata > Mammalia > Cingulata > Chlamyphoridae > Cabassous > Cabassous unicinctus. The sequence continues at coordinate 23,719 of JAQZBX010016353.1, read as the reverse complement.
AAGCTATTCTTTGTGGTGGTATCTGTACCAACAAAGAACTGGAAGCAACCTAAAAATTCAACAAATATTTACTGAACTACTACTGAGTACAGGGCACTTTCCCTTCTGTTACTTAATTTGATCCCTGTATTAGTTAAATGATTAGAAGTTAAGAATTAGAATTAGAAATTAAGAAATTAAAAACTACTATATTAAGAAATACATGAAAAGTATTAATTTGATTAGATCATTTTATATTAGTATAAACCAAATCCTCCAAGGGTTATTTAACCCTCAAGGAACTAATTCAATGGAATTTCTCACTACACAAAGCTGTACCTTTAACTCCGATAGAAAATTTCTCCATCAAGGCTCAAGAAATCCCGAAGACTGGTTGGTACTTGCCTACTTGGTCAGTGTGTTTTTCATGGCAAAACTCGGGATAATAGTTTCCCATGCAGATGCTTATTTCCTAAAGCACAGCATTTACATCTTGTCCTGGGCCCCAAAACTATTCTTCTACACTGTGACTCCATCCAAGTTCTCCTGAACTCCAGATCTATACATACTCAGACATCTGCATTTGGTTATCCCACATATACTTCCAATCCAACATTTCCAAAACCAAACACGTTTTCTCTCTGGTTTTTGACACCACCATCATCCAACCCTTTCAGATTAGAAACTTCAGAGTCACCTTTTTCTTAGCCTCCATCTTCATGAGTTACCAAGTCCTATCAGTTGTACCCTTAAGATTCCCTTTCCACCCTCACCACTAGTACTACCACCCCCATTGGCACGATATTAATTGAAGCACTCAGGATCTCTTGTCTGCACTACTGCAACAGCTTCCTAATCAGTGTTCCTGAATTTCATTAAATATTTACTCAACAAACATTTACTAAATATACATTCCGTTTGAGTCCCAGGCTTGACATTGGAATACTGAGATGACTATGACAGTCTCTGCCCTCAGGAAGTACTCAGGGTGGCAAAAAGACAAGGAAACCATCCATTCCAGGACAGTGTGGTGAGAGGTTTGATTGCAGTATGTTTCGGGTACTGTGGGAGCAGAGAAAGAATGAAGAGCACCTAATCTTACAAAAAGAAGGGTAGCTAACAGGACAAAGTATAGCTTGACCTGAATATTGAGAAATAGCATAGGCAGAGAGAGGGAGGGCATGCATTGCAGACATAGACTAGCAATACAGAGGTGTGAAGACAGAAGAAAGCAGGATTTGGGGGTTGGTGTGGTGGGAAGAGCTTTGAAGTATATTTGGGAAGTGCAAGGAAGTAGGCTAAAGCCAGATCATGAATGGCCTTGACCTAAAAAGCTCGGATATGACCATGTAAGACAAAGGTGGCAAATTGTCAGGATGATTTGGCCCAGGGATAAGCTTGTTTGCCCAGCACAGTTAAAAAACATTTTTGCTAATATTTTTAAATTGGGAGATTTCACATAAAAGTCTGGATCTCTGCCTTCTGTTGAAAAATCAGTAAGTAGATCCAGCCACACTACATTCTTACTCCCACATGAGCTGAGTGTTGTTTGTCCTTCTTAGATGAGACAAGGATTTTGCAACTCCCTGGTCTCCACCACACCCTTTTTCTATCATGCTTGCACACTTGTTTTTCTTCAAGAGGAGAAATAGTTCTTAGTACCCATGTCTCTGTGAAAGGTGGGGAACTGAAGGATGGACCACAAAAGCCAGATTTAAAAAAAAAAAAAAAAAATGAGAGAGAGCATGTTTCTTTGTGGAAGTCAAAAAACAAAGTATGTCTGTTGGAGAACTGCAACCTTCTCTTTTAGGTTGTTACCTGCACTGTTTGCTCTATAAAGAGCCATGACTTCACAGGCTGCCTTACTTTTTTAAAAACCTTGCAACACTCACAGGCCATCAAGAAGGAATGTGCTGGGAGTGTTAGTCTTAAAGAAGGTGTTGGAGACATGTACATGTCTGGCCAGAGCTTGTCGAAGAGAGACCAGTACTGACTCTCAGAGCCTCAAATAGGTAATGAATCAAGTAGAAAGGAATCAAGAGGACACAGAAAAAGGCTTGTCAGGTTGTCATAAGTTTTAACTGTGTGGCCTAAAGACAGCTAACGGCAGGAATTCTCTGCACTCAGTGACAGTACAGATGGAATGCAGTGCAACCCCCACTTCCAGATCTGGGGCCAAAAGACTGAGCTATTGCATGCAATCACATAGAACTGGCCCAGCTTCTCAGTAAGAGGGTTACTGGATCCTTCAGAAACCCCCTGGTCCTCACATTCTGGGGCTGCACTGCATTTCCAAGTATCTAAGTCCTCCAGCCCTCCCAGAGCCTTGAATTCCTGCTTCTGAGCTCCTCGCAGCTGGCTGCAAGAAGGCTGCCTTGGGCTCCTTCGGGACCTCCAGTCTTTAGTGATGATTCTCTGCAGCTCAGCTCTGGCAGTCTTACCTCCTCTCTGGTGTAACTGATCCCAGGCCTCTGGTTCTGTCAGCGCCTCTGTGGTGTACACTATGACATGTGTGAGTTCCAAGCCGGGTGGGAACCCTCAGAGTGAGGTATGAGTTTCTTCCCAGGCCATTGAAGCTGCCTTTCCTTGGTAAGCCTGACACTTGGGCTCCACTCAACAGTCTTAGAAGCTGTGCTTTCACTAGATGGTCAGAGAGAAGAGATTCCTTAAGTCTTCAAATTGATCTCTCAGCTCCCCATCTTTTTCCTTGCACCTGCTGAATTAATATACATTAAAGCGTAATGCTAATTGAGCCAGGCGTCTGATCAAAACCTTCAGTGGCTTCTCATTTCCTACCAAATTCAACCCAAGTTATCTGCTCTGGCATGTTAGACCTTCCCCAGAATGACCCCAAATGATTTTTCTAGGCTTATCTCTTACTATAAATACCAAATGCTCCATCCAGACTGACATCGACCATTCTCTGCAGACATCCAGTTTGATTGTTTGTTTATTTTTTACCTTGGTTCTCCTTTTTCCTCCATACCCCATAACACCAGTCCAAAACCTACCCATCGTACTAATCTCATCACAATGCCATCTCTCATTGTCCCTGATGGCCCTGATCACATTCGGTCTCTTGTTGCCTGAGGTTCCTGCCACACATTATATTTTCCTTGTCAAACCCTGGCATAGTCTACTTGCTAGACTCAGCTTAGGCAACAGGGGTCATATATTGTTCGTCTGTATCACCATATTCTGGACAGGGCCTGGTGAATCCAAGATGCACAGAAATATTTGTTAGAATTGACTGCATTCATCCTCCCTACTATACTTTTTGGTAGATCCTAAAGAAAGCCTTCCTGGTACCACTCATATGATCCTAGACTCTTCAGCAAGGGAATGGATCTTAACTGTCATTTCATCCAATCCTGCATATGGTAGGAATCTCTTCCTGACAGCCCCGCCTGCAGATAATGCCAAGTAATTTCCCACTGCAGCCTATGGAAAAGTAGTTATGCCCATGCAGGTGGGTGTAAATATCTGGGGTAAGAGAGTAATTTCATGTACAAAGTCACCAGAGTGAATTCAGTTGTATCTCATTGGGGGCTGGGCTGTCCCTTTCACCAGATGTTTTCAAGCCCCATTGGCAGGAAAGGTGACGCCAACTCATGTGTCTGGGTCCCTCTCACTTGGAACAGTCCTGCCCTGCATCAATGGCTGCCCCTCCTCATTCTCATGGGTGGCCATCCTATTTTAAGGACCACATATTCATGGATTCAGGTTTCCCAGAGACTGGAACACAGTGAAATGTGGAAGAAAGAGTGCAGTCTTTGGAGCCAGCCAGACTGGGTTCAATTGCCATTCTGTCTTGCTCAGTGTGATGCGATTTTAAGGACTCTGGCTCTGGAATTAGGCAGAACTAGGTTCAAATACTGTTCTGCCATTTCCTATCTCTGTGACCTTAGACAAATTACCCACCTTCTCTGAGTCTTCATTTTCTCATATGTAAAATCAGGACAATACCATCCTCATTGATTTGTGGTGATTATTAAATGAGAAAATATATGTATATCAGCCAGGATGTCTTCAGCTGCAAGTAACAAACAAAAACTTAAAATAGTTGAAACAATAAGGGAAATTTGCTGTATCACATGAGAAGCCCAAAAGCAGGGAAGTTTCAGGATTAATTAATTCATCAAGGACCCAGTTTCTTTCCATCTTTTTTTTTCAAGATTTATTTATTTATTTCTACCCACTCCCCCCCCACCCCCTCTGCCATTTGCGCTTCCTGTTTGCCCTCTTTATCTGTTTGTTGTGTGCTCATCTTCTCTTTTTTTAGGAGGCACCAGGAACCAAACCCAGGACTTCCCATGTGGGAGGGAGACGCCAAATGGCTTAACCCTCCTCCACTCCCTCTTTCCATCTTTATACTGGTCCAACCTTAGTTTGTAAGTGTTCCTAAGCTGACTCCTCTCATGGTCATAAAATGGTTGCTACAGTTCCAGCATCACATTCAGACAATATAATACAAGCAGCAAAATATGGTCAACTTTTGTGTGTGTGTCTTTTTCAGAGTGAGGAAACCTTTCCCAGGAGCCCCTCAGCTGACTTCCCCTCCCACATCTGGTCACAACTGTGTCACAAGACTGTCTTTAATCCAATCACTAACAAAAGCGAATAGGATCACCATGGCCAGTCATGCTGAGGATAGGACCCCTTTTCCTGAGGGATGGATATCTGAACAAAATTAGGATTCTGTTAGTAGGGAAAGGGTGGAATTGTTGTGGGGTAGTTAACCAACAGTGTCTGTCACAGCACAGAATCTCACACACGGCAAGCATTAAATATGTTAGCTATTATTGTTATTAACTTCCTAGCTGTGTGGCCTTATTCAAGTCATATACCTCCTAGAGCCCCAATTTTCTCATCTGTAAAATGGGAATCGTATCTGATTTGTTAGGTGGCTATAAAATTAAATGAAGAGGGAGCAGATGTGGCTCAAGTGGTTGAGCGCCTGCTTCCTACATGGGAGGTCCTGGGTTCAGTTCCTGGTGCCTCCTAAAAACAAAGAGCTGATGTGGCTCAGTGGTTGAGTGCTGGCTTCCCACATACAAGATCCCGGGTTCAATCCCCAGCCCTGGTACCTCAAAAAAAAAATAAATAAATAAATAAATAAATAAATAAGGGCAGCAGGAGAGAGAGATTGGGGTATTCCTATCATCTCAACACCATTCTGACTGATGCAGTGGCCCTCTACAATTACAGTTCCTGAGGAGAGCCCCTGGGGACTCTAGTTTTCACCAAGCTTCAATAAAAAACATTTAAAAAAATGAAACAAAGAGACATATGTATAGTCTTTGGTGCTTAATAAATGATAACTTACTATAGTTGTATATAATTATTGCCAGAGTACTTGGGAAGCAGGCTGAGGCTCCAAAAAAGGTTCCTGGAGTTGGTGACAGCCTGGAAAGCTCAAAAACATGAGCACTAGAAACAGTTCATACTTAATGTTCTGTAATCGTGGTTTCAGAACTGTATTTTACTACTCTGTCATTAACCACTAGACTGTGAGCTCCATGGGTTGAGGGAAGGTCCCCCAACTTACTCATTGCTCTACTCCCAGGTGAGTAAAGAATGTTGAAGTGTTATCACCGCACTGATGCCGTATTAGTGAAGGGGAGCTCTGCAGTTTCTGATGGGTGTTTTGTGGAGTCCCAGATAAAGCACCACAGAATCACTCACTCTCCCTCCTTCTTCCCCTAATCCCCCAGAATTCCAACCACATAATGACTTACTTTCTTGGGAAACTATCCCAACAAGCAGAGCACTTCAACAAACATAAGATAAAAGTGAGGGACAAATGGAAGAGGGAAATGTAGGCCCCCAAGAGGAGAATTGGAATCAGGTTTGACAAGAGGTTGTGAATTCTTCCAAAGCTGATAGATTTATGATTAGGAGTTTTGTGTTTCCACAAGGACCTTGCCTGCCTCCAATATACTAACAGGCAGCACTGGACATGGAGCCAAAGAGATTTGGAGGAGATTGGAGACCTAGATTCATTTGACTTTAAATTTTTATATTCAGACATAGAGGTCCTAAATGGTTTTAGGCAGATGCAGGTACCTTTTCGTACACATGCCCTCACTCTCTGCTTACTCTCTCTCTCTCTCTCTCTCTCTCACGCACACACACAACACCCCCGTACACAAACATACATAGACTTTTGTGCAAGGATTGATTTTTCATAAAAAACAAAACAAACAAACAAACAAAAACAACTCACGATCTCACTCCCATGCTTCCTTAAGAAATTAGATAGATAGAAAAGAGCTTAGGAGAATTTGGGCATCCTAGATCTCATATTTTTCCGAGTTGAACCAAATGTCTGCATTCCAAGTTTCAGGGTCCTACTGCTTCCTAAACAATGCCCTAAATTTCATGTAAGAAACCTGGGGAACTTTTTGAATTCTACTAACAAAGACTTGCCTTCACTACTCCCACCAAGGACTTGCATATGTCTTTCCTCTGTCTGGACCGATTCTGTTGCATTTTCTCTTCAGATACCAGATCAGATGGCACCTCAGAGAGACCTTCCTTGTTCTTGCCAACCTGCTTAAAACAACCTCCCTCCCCCTTCCTCCCCAGCCATTTCCCCTCATGGCATCCTGTTTTAGAGTCCTTTTTCTAATTGAAATTTTCATCTTTGGTTTTTATCTGTCTCCTCCCACTAGAATGTAAGTCCTGGGAAGGCAGGGGCCTTGTTTGTGTTGCTCAGTGTTGTGTTTGCAGCATTTAGAATAGTGCCTGGCATGCTAGAGGCACTCAGTGAATATGTTGTCTGAATGAATAGTTCCCATGTACCCTCCAGATCTGAAATCTTTCCTGTCTCCCTAGCTAGGTGAGGCATTTCTGCTGTTCCCATAGAGCATTCTCCTATCGTGACACTTAAAACCACTGTAATTACTTGTAACTGATCCCTTTTTAGACTATAAACCCAGTGGAAGCAGGGACCACGTCTGTCCCCATGCTTGGGATATAGCCAAAAGTGATAAATTGCCTGATGGGTTTGATCATCATACTGTTCTATCAAAGAATTTGGAAAACGATTTAGTGGTGGGTATATAGAAACTAAGCAAGATAAAAAATATGAGGCAATTATTAACTTTAGGAAAAACAGAAATATTAACAAGAATGGAAATGGAATCACAGAGCCTTACACAGCTTGGCTCTGTGTGAATTGGGTTGCTTGTCTTCTTGTTGAGTTGTAGGAGCTCTTTATATATTCTGGACATTAAGCCCTTATCCAGTATATGGTTTGCAACTATTTTCTCCCATTCTGTAGGTTGTCTTTTCACATTCTTGATAATTTCCTTTGATGCACAAAAGTTTTTAACTCTAATGAAATAAAATTTATCTATTGTTTCTTTTGTTGTTCATACTTTTGGTGTTATATCTAGGAATCCATTGTTGAATCCCAGGTCATGAAGATTTGCCTTATGTTATCTTCTAAATATTTTATAGTTTTGGCTCTTATATCGAGGTCCTTGATCCACTATGAGTATATCTTTGTATATGGTGTGATACAGGGGTCTAACTTGATTCTTCTGTATGTGGATATCCAGTTTTCCCAACACCATTTGTTGAAGAGAATATTCTTTGCCCACTGCAGGTACTTAGCACCCTTGTCAAAAATCAATTGGCCATAGATTTGTGAGTCTATTTCAGACTTTCAATTCTATCCAACTGGTCTATTTGTTTACTTTTGTGCCAGTACAACAATGTTTTGATTACCGTCACTTTGTAAAACAACTTGAAATCAAGAAGTATGAATCCTCCAATCCTATTGTTCCTTTTAAAGATGTTTTGACTATTTGGAACTCCTTCAATATACATTTGAGGATTAGTTTTTCCCTTTCTGCAAAAAAAGGTGCTGGAATTTTAATAGGGCTTGCATTGAATTTGTATATTGTTTTGGGTAATATTGACATATTAGTTACTTTTTCCAATCCATGAACATGAAATGTTATGTCATTTATTTAAGTCTTTAATTTCTTTCAGCAGTGTTTTGTAGTTTTCAGTATACAAGTTTTTTATATCCTTAGCTAACTTTATTCCTAGATATTTTATTCTTTTAGATGTTATTATAAATGGAATTGTTTTCTTCATTTCCTTTTTGGATTGTTCACTGTAAGTATATAGGAACACAGTTGTTTTTTGTGTTGTGATCTTGTACCCTGCAACTTTGTTGAGTTCATTTATTTGGTCTAATAGTTTTCTTGTGGCTTCCTTTGGGTTTTTTAAATATAAAAATATCATGTTGCCTGAAAATAGATAGTTTTACTTTTTCTTTCCAGTTTGTATACCTTTTATTATTTTTCTTGCCTAATTTCTCAGGCAAGAACTTCTAGTACATTGTTGAATAATAATGATGAAAGCAGGCATCCTTGTCTCATTCGTGATCTTAGGGAATAACTTTTATTTATTTCTTAAGTCTTTCACCACTGAGGATGATAGCGATGGGTTTTTCATAAATGGCCTTTATCATAAAAGTTCCCTTCTGTTCCTATTTTCCTGAGAGTTTTTATCAGGAAATGGTGCTAGATTTTGTCAAAAGTCTTTTCTACATCTTCTGAGATAGTCATGTGGTTGTTTTCCCTTTCATTCTATTTATGTAGTGTATTATATGAATTGATTTTTATATGTTGAACCACCTTGCAGTCCTGGGATGGACCCCACTTGGTCATGGTGTATAATCTTTTTAATATGCTGATAGATTCAGTTTGTTAGTTTGTTTTTTTGTTTTTCAGGAGGTACCAGATATAGAACCTGGGACCTTATATATGGGAAGCAGGTGCTCAAACTGCTGAGTTACACCCACTCCCCAGTTTGTTGACATTTTGTTGAGGATTTCTGCATCTATATTCATAAGGGAAATTGGTCTGTAATTTTCTTTTCTTGTGTTGTCTTTAACAGGCTTTGGTATCAGAGTAATGTTGGCTTCATAGAATGAATAGGAAGTGTTTTCTTCTCTTGAATTCTTTGGAAGAACTTGAGCAGGATTGTTGTTAATTCTTCTTTAAATGTTTGGCAGAATTCACCAGTAAAGCCATCTGGTCCTGGACTTTAAGAGGGCAAATATTTTTAATATTAATCCTGGTCATAATATGTAAATACTGTATAATGATCTAACCAAAACTTGCAATATAATTATACTGGAGGATGGGGAAGGGAAGTGGTATTGGTGAAATCTGTCATTGTTTCAAAATCAGTATATCATGTATATCATGAACCTAAGTGTCAAGAAATAGCAGTATGAGCATATTATTTGGAAAATGGAAATAAATGCCAAAAGGGATTTGGGGCATGTAGCTGGGGTTAGAAGCACCAGATATAGCAAGGGTGACTAACCCTGCATAGGAGAATCGGAATTAGTTCACAGAGGAAGGGGCATTTGAACTGAGTCTTGAAGAAAGTATAGAAGTTCCCTAGTTTCACAAAGGTTGAGCTCTAAGGTAAGAGGGTATTGTAAGGGAAGAATATTTTTGGCCAGGGCAGTAGATAATAATGGGAAATACAAAAACAGACGCAAAGGAGCATCACTTTTGTGGAAAACAGTCCCATGTGGTTAGAGCGAGGGAGGCATGATGTGGGAAGGAAATGATGGGAAATAAGACAGAAATGATAGTTTTGGTCAGAGCCTAAGGGCCTATAATGTGGTCCAAGTGGTCCACTCCCTAATGCTGCTGGCAGCATAACAGATAGAAACTTTCTGAAAAACAATTTGGAAATACACATCAGAAGTCATTAAAATGTTTCTTACCGTGACCCAGTGATCCTATTCCCTGGGACTCTTCCTAAGGAAATAAGTTTGTAAAAGGATGAGGTGAGAAATATATACTTAAGTATTTGTTGTATCATTATTGGAAATAGTGAAACCTTGGAAAGCAACCAAAATTTCTATCATAAGAGAATACTTAAGTAAAACATGGCGCATTCACCAAATGAATAATAAACATGCAGACCACTAGGCCTGCCAGAATTTAGGTGGGCGCACCCAGGAGCCTGTGGGGCCCAGGGGAGGGGAGAAGGCCAGGCATGGACAAGAGAGGGAAGGGGAAGCAGAGTTGAACCTAGGCTTGGCCCAAACAAGGGGAATTACCACTTATCGAGCATTTTCCTTTTGTGATCTTACTTAATTCTCACAGCAACCCCGTGAGGGTGGTACTAGCACCATCCCCATTACAGATGACGACCTAAAGCTCAGAGATGGAGTGATCTGACCAAGGCCTTCTAGCTTCAAAGTGGAGGAGCCTGATTCCAATCCAAGTCTATGAGATGGCAGAGCAGTCAGTTCTTTTCCTTGCATCATGATGCCACTCATTAATGTCGAGCACGTTATCTATGGGATGTTCTAGGGAGAATAGTGCCAAGCCTGTGTGAACACCAGGGGCTGGCAGAAGTAGAAAAATGGGGGAGGGGGGAGGACACTCTATGATACAATTAAGCAATAAAAATAGACCATAGGGAGCAGATGTGGCTCAAGCAGTTGAGCACCTGCTTCCCACATGGGAGGTTCCAGATTTGGGTCCCAGTGCCTCCTAATACCAGAAAAACCAAACAACAAGCAAACAAACAAAGAAACCAACTCAGGAGAGCTGTTGTGGCTCAGTAGTTGAGTGCCGGCTTCCCACATACTAGGTCCTAGGTTCAATCCCCGGCCCCAGTACCTAAAAAAATAAATAGACCATAGAGTTGTATCAGTTCAGTGATAAAAGCAGGAAAAAATAAAAAAAAAAAAGCTTACAGACAACAGCAGGAAGGAATAAGGACAAATAAAAACAAATAATGTGTGAGTGGGTGCTCTCTCCTCTCTTATTTTGGGGGTTACCGTTCTTATCACTGTATTATTTGCCCAATAAAAACAATTCACAATGAAAGATGGAAAGATTGAAGAAATATGAGTCCCCAGTGTGGCCCATGGCCATGCCTGAGCCCAGCTGCAGCTCCTGGCCTTCCAAAGTCATCCTGAGAGCAGTGCACATAAAGAAGCTGGCTGCTTCTGGACAGAGGAGGGAAGGAGAAAATATAGCACATGGTCCATGCCAAGGGGCTCTGGTTCCTTGCCCTCATGCTCCAGATGTATGTCTCTGCCACATCAAGGGGAAGGTCTCACCTGAACTGGGGGAGGGGGTGTGGCTGTGCTCAGCACTTCCCAGCCCAGGACCTTTTGCATCTGATAATAATTACTGTTCCTGTTCACTTGGTGTTGGTTCTCTTGGCTGCAGCGTGGGTTCAGCCTTGCTGGAGGAAGGGCCAGTGTGGGATTTTCTCTGAGAAATGGAAGCCAAGGTGATCTCAGTGAGCAAAAAGAAGAGTGAAACAGTGACATCCATGCCTGGGTTTCAGAGGTGGGGCCAGTGATTTTCTTTGGTCCGTGCTGGCACACCCCATACCTCAGTTGAATTTATCCCCTTCTTGATTCCATGCCTTTGCTCTTGCTTTTTCCTCAGTCTGCCATGCCTTTTCTCGTGCTTCCTGATCTGGCTAAAGCCTGCCTGTCCTTTAATACCACTTTCTTGGTGAAACTTTTCCCAATCTCCTTTTAGGGGAATGAATCATTCCCTCTTCTGGCTCCCACAGCACTTGATTGTATCTTTCCTTTGGCAGTTGTGTTTTTCTGCAGTACATTAGAGTTATTTATGTCCATGTCTGTTTCTCCCACTAAATTGTGACCTGTCAAGGTGGCCAAGGAACACATCTCATCCACCTGATTTCCCACACAGCGTGGCCAACGTCTGGCATATGGTAGGTGCTCAATCAATGTATGGAATGACATTAAATTACAATGGCTGAATTCTTCCTTTTTATGTGTTACTGGACTCTCTGGGAAAGCTGTTGAGATTCTAGGCAGCTGACCAGTTGGTTTTATGTCTGTTTCTTTCCTGTACATTTTGAAAGGGGCAGGAAGAGGAAGAGAGTTAAAGCTATCTGTGGATCCATATCCCAGGGCATTCAGCCAGGGTTTCTTAGAGGAGTAATAATATGAATAATAACTAACATGTGTAGAGATACTTACGTACACTCTCAGGCCCATCAGCTCTGTTGAGTCTCATAAGGACTCTAGGAAGTACTGGATGGGCAGTGTTTGGCTGGTCCCATTGTTACAGCTGAGGAAACTAAGGCTCGGAAAAATGAAGTGATTTGTTCACGATTACATCAACTCAAAGTAGAGCTGGGACTCAAGCCCACTTCTATTGGCTCCAGATTCCAGGTTCTTGGGATGGCCGCAGTGACAAGCCCACAGGCTCCCCTTGCACACCTTAGGTGCTTGATAAAGGTACGCAGCGTGAAGGAAGGAAACCCGTGGCTTAACCCTTGATGGGGCACACTTGCATTAGCCCCCATATTTACCTAATGTGTGTTTACCTGCTCAGCTAGGGGTTTAGTTCAAGGGCAGAGACCATGCCTTCTACTTTATTTCTTTCCCTAAAGCTCAGGTCTTTCAGAGCTCCACACTTTTTTTGCTAAATCTTGGTTTCCACGTCCGTAAAGTGAGGAGGCTGAGCTAGAGGTTTGAACTGAGCCACGTTCATGCGGGCGCCCAGCACAGAGCCTGGCCCACACTTTCCATCACCTTCCCTGTGGACGACTCCCAGCTCCAACACTAGAGGCCTCTAGGACTCCAGCTGACATGATGGAGTGTGTACCCTGGACCTTAGAGTCTCTTCCCAGGCTGGCTGTGGAAACCGAGCCTCCTCTAGACAGCAGGGCTGCTCCATCACGCGGATCAGGTTGGGAGCCTCATTAGTCATGTCAGATGACATAGTTAACACTTGGGGCCGGCACAGCCTGTTCATCAAACACTCCTGTGTGCCTGGCCCTGCCGCTGCAGCTGAGGAACTACTGTATGTGAAGCAGGCAGCACATCAGAGGAGCAGCGCCAAAGTGCTTCCAAATTGGTTTTGATTAATTACATAGACACATCTTTAATTGATGCCAGGGTAGCGGCTAGAGAACTTATGGGAAAGCAGGATGTTATGCTTTCATTCCCTGAAGTCCCATAAAGCAATGAAAGATGAGGAACAGAATCACTGCTCATTGAAAATTTATCGACCGTGCAGACCCAGAAAACACAAATAACTATCTGAATCGGAACCTAACCTCATTTTCCCGACTCATTGGAAGCCATGCATGTTCCCGTGTGCCCCTGCCTGCCTGCTGAGATGTACAGCTGAGCAAAAGGTGTGAATTGTAGGAAGTGAGTGCCTTAGCATGGAGACGACACACTCAGCTTTCCCTGGACCCACCCAAAGAAGATGTGCTCAGAGGTATTTGGGAAGGTCCCTCCCTCAAGCTGTCACCATCCTATGAACTGATATGCATACCTTTGGGTGAAGCATTCATTCACCCATTCATTCTTTCTTTCCCACCCCTTGGAAATTTAAGATGACCCTGTACTGAGTGTGTATTAAATACAAGCATTGTTCTGGTGTCATAGGGAATATAGAATTGAATTAAGTACAGGCCCTTCCTTCCGTCAGAGAAATGGTTATTTTTTTTCTCTCAGAAAATGGTTATATTTTCCCTCAGGAGAAAAGAGAGGAGAGTTCCAAGGATGAAATAATGATTATGGTGGCTTCACATAGAAAATCGAGAATTGGGATTTGGCATCAGGAGAACTTGGGTTCAGAGTGGAGCCCGAGCTGCAGAGGAGCCCAAGCATGGGAGTCAGCCCAGGCGAACATGGTGGGCCAGCTGAACGAGGGAGCCCCTGCAGCTGTAAGGCAACGGGAGATACAGCCATAAAACCGATCCTCCAAGCCATTATCATCTGTCCCATCACTGCTGGGAGCAGTCCACCCCATATCCGATTGCTTGTGAGTGATAGGTGGAGCACTCTATCCTCTTTCATGTTGGAGCACAGGTGAACACTCTTGTTGAGGAATAACAATTGGGCAGCCACTGTATTTGTCAGATTAATGGATTGATTGTTAACACTCTGAAAGGTGGAAGGAGAGCAGTTATTCTGGTGGAACTAGAAGTTTTGAAATCAGCTGAAGCAGTTGAATTAAAAATTGGCAATCCAGTGCCCTATAATGAAGGACACAAGGGCAGCAGCAAGTTGCTTCTACTCCAGCCTCAGTGACCAAGCCACCACCCAGGAAGCTCCAGCAACAGAATGGGAGTTCAGGAACGGGTTCCACCGTATCTAAGGCTTTTGGTGTCTCAAAGACACTTGGAAAAGCTAGAAATACCAGAAATACCAGAACACTCCAAGGGGAACACGCTCTAAAGTGGCACCCATTGCCAGCCTTACCCCTCACCAGTCTAAGTGGACTATTTGTGCTCCTGTTACCAATAAAAGGTAAGTCCGTATCTGGAGCAATTCCTGAGAAGGAAAGTTTTTCTCCTTGGAAATGACTGATAAAAGTGGTGACATCAGAGTTACTGTTTTTAGCAAGCAAGTGGGCAAGTTCTTTCCCCATATTGAAGTGAACAAGTTCTATTATTTCTCGAAAGGCACCCTAAAGACTATTAAAAATGACTATGAGATGACCTTCAATAATGAGACGTCTGTCATGCCCTGTGAAGATGGTCATTGTTTACTTACAATGGCTTTGAATTCACTGGGATTGGTGACCTAGAGAATAAGTCTAAGGACTCACTTGTAGACATAATTGTAATCTGCAAGAATTAGCAAGACACCACTAAAATCATAGTGCAATCTAACAACAGAGAAGTTTCTAAGAGAAATATCTACTTGATGGACATGTCGGGGGAGGTGGTGACTGCTACTCTGTGGGGAGAAGATGTGATAGACTTGATGGTTCTAGATAGCCTGGGATGGCTATCAAAGGAGCCAGAGTTTCTGATTTTGGTGGACAGAGCTTCTCTGTATTGTCTTCAAGTACTGTCATTGTGACCTATAAGCTTCATAGATGGTTTGACTCAGAAGGACAAGCCTTAGATGGTGTTTCCATCTCTGATCTAAAGAGTGGAGGGGTAGGAGGGGGAAACACCGACTAGAAAATCTTACATGAGGTTAAATTAGAGAATCTGGGCCAAGGTGACAAGGCAGACTATTTCAGCTGTGTGGCGACAGTGGTGTATCTTTGCAAAGAGAATTGTATGTACCAGGCCTGCCCAACTCAGGACTACAATAAGAAAGTAATCCATCAACAGAATGGGCTATACTGTTGTGACAGGTGTGACAGTGAACTTCCCAATTTCAAGTTCCACATGAGCCAATCAGTAAATATTGCAGATTTTCAAGAGCATCAGTGGGTGACCTCTTTCCAGAAGTCTGCAGAGGCAATCCTTGGACAAAACACTGCTTATCTTGGGGAATCAAAAGAGAAGAATGGGCAGTCATTTGAGGAATTTTTCCAGAATGCCAATTTTCGATCTTTCAAGTTCAGGATCAGGGTCAAATTGGAAACCTACAATGATGAGTCTCAAATTAAGGGGTCTGTGCTGGACATGAACCCCATGGTCTGCAGAGAATATGGTAGAAGGCTGATCATGGACATCAGGAGTAATGCCATGCAGTAATGTGAGAAAGCAGTGTCAATTGGGTGGGAGTTTGAAACCAAAGAGCAGAAAGGAAAGGATTTTTTCTCTGCACTCCTTGTAACAATTCCATATTAGCTACACAGTGCATAGAGGCTCTTTATGGTGGACTAAGCAGTTTCCTCTATGTGCATCTTGCAGCCCATCAGTAGGCAAAGCGAAAATAAGCTCAGATGTCTGTGTTCTTCAGTTGTGTGTGTCAGACCTACGGGGTCAACCAGGAGGTGGTGTAGTACCAATTGCTCCTTTTATCATCAGGCTTTTGTCAATTTTATTAATATTTCATCATCTTTAAGCAGAAATTATGTCACAAGTAATTGACCCTAAATCTGCAGACAGTGAAAATAATTAGTGGAAAAAAAAAAAGAGAAAGAGAGAGAACTTGGGTTCAAATCTCAGCTCTGGTTCTTATTTTCTGAGCTACCTCAGTCCCTTTGATTTTCTGAGATTTAACCACAGGATGGGATAATAGTACCTGCTGCACTTGGTGGTTGTGAGGCTTCTAATAGTTAGCAGGGTTGAAAGCACCCAGCACAGGCTCTGGCATCAACTGATAAACGGTTGCCAATTCTGAATAAGCATCACCAGGGAGATTCTGGGGTGGGTGGGGAGGAGGTGCCACGTGAGAGTTTGTGTATGCATGGGACAAATGTTGACTGATCACAGACGCTGTGCCAGGCCCTGTGCTAGGCATTTGGGACTCAGAAAGGGATGTCAGTCTTGCCCTTGACAAGACTGAGGGCTGCTAGGGAGTGCAATGATATAGTATGATAAGAATGGCAAAGTGTTACCAGTGTGTTGACAGAAGTCTACCCAGGGTTGCTGGGAGGGAGGGAGAAAGCCGTCATTTCTACCTGGGGAAATTAGGAAAATCAGGAAGGAGATGCCCAAGCTAAGTCTTAAAGGTTGAGATTTTCATTTGCAGATAAAGCAAGAAAAAATATTCTATAGATATTGCCACAGTTTCCTTCTTTCTTTTCCTAGAAGAAGCAAAGCTTGATCCCTTAGGATCTTGGAATCAGCTGCTCTATTTGCATGGAAAGTTCTTCCCCCAGATCTTCCCATAGACAGCTTCTTCTTGACATTTATAATGTGCTCTTCTATTTATTCTTTTGTTTATTATATTGTCTCCCCCTTAGAATGAAAGGTTCATAAGAACCTGAGATCTTGGCTGCCTTGTTCTCCATTCTGTTACAACACCTAGAACATTCCCTGGCATATTGTCGGTATGCAATATATGTTTGTTGCATGAATAAATAAACAACACGAGGCACAGGAGGGCATGCACAGTCAAGGAACTATAAGCACAGTGCTGGCACATGGGGGACTTGGAAAATTTTTTTCCTATAAAATTGAACAGTAAGGAATGCCTAAAGCATAGGCCAGAGGAATTGGGGTGGAAGGTAATAGACAAGGTGGCTTCTGAGCTGTGTCCTAAAGGCAGAAAAGGATGACACTGTGATGGGAATGTTGGGGAGGGGATCAGAAAGACTAAACCGGATAACTTTTAAATCCCTTCCAACCTTGAGCTTCTAAGTATTTCTTGGGAACAAATCATCTCTGCCACCTTCCCTGGCCCCCTAACCCACACCCCTCCTTTCCACTCCACCCTGTCTGGAGGCTGTAGAGACATCTGACACACCATTTCCTGCCAATATAAATTACAGCCTGATGTGTGATGCTTGTTCTCATATTTTACCATCCCCTAGGCAGAGATGGCCCCTTAACTCTGAATGAAGGCCCCAAGCAAAGCCAGCCTTTCCACAGGGTGGCAAATAAGGGGAACTTGTTTACCCACCAGCACCTTCTTGGCCCTGCTCCTGGATAGTTTTATGTTCTCTGGTCCTGGATCTGTTCCTTAGTTGGATGCACCTCAGTTCACTTGCTGAAGCACTGATGTGTGACGGTTTAACTGCCACTACTTCCTGCGCCAGGGATCCTGGGCTTTAAGGAGCATGGGAAAGAGACAAGAAAGAGAGCTTTATATGGTGGAAGACTTGACAGTAATAATACAGGCCAAAGACTGACTTACACTTACATAGTTCTTAACAATTTACAAAGCCCTAGAGAACTCCTATTCAGCCTTCAAGACCCTGCACAAATGTTACCTCTTCTCACCAGCCTTCAACTCTCCCAGGCAAAGCTATTTCTTCTCTCCACACTTTGTAAAACCTCCATTATAAGCCATATTTCCTTGTAAATTTATTTGTGTACATGTCTCATTTCCTCTATTAAACCATCAGCTCCTTGGAAACAGATCTCTTCTTTCCCAGTAAAACATATTTATTTCTTTCTTAAAAGGAATTTTTATTATACTTATTTTTTCTAACTATAAAAGTTAGAGTTATAATTACCAAAATTATATATATAAAAGCATAAAGAAGAAAATTTTAAATCATCTCTAATTTCATTACCCAGGTAAAACCACTGTTAACATTCTGTGTATATCTTGAGTCTTTTTTTAGCATACAGAAAATAAAAATGGGACTATTTGATGCATATGATTTTATAGTCCAGATTTATCACCTATTCAGTTGTGAACATCTTCAAACATCATTGACAATTCTTCGAAAACATCATTTTAAATGGCTGCATTATTTCATTTAATGAGTATCCCATATTTACCTAAAAATTTCCCTGTTGTGGGACATTTAGGTTATTTCCTTCTTTTTACTATTTTATAAATTATGCTGTAATGAATAGCTGTCTTCATAAATCTTTTTCTGCATCTCTAATTCCCTAAGAAAGAGTCCTAGAAATGGCCAACTGTTTTAAACCCTTTAAAGGTTCTTGATGTTCACTGCCCAATTGTGAGAAAGTTATACCAATTTACAAGTTCACCAACATATGCGCTCGCCCATCTCACAATACACTTATCAGCATTAAGCGTTATCCCATTTATATCTCTACCTATTCCAGTGTTCTTTCCACAAGGCCCCTCGATGTAATTTTTCTTAAACACAGCAGAAAACATACAACTAACCAGACTTGTCTTCTTCCAAGATATCAACCTGGGAGAGTATATTTATTTGACTAGGACTGCCACCGTTTTAAACATTTCTATAGTTTTTATTTATTTATTTATTTAAACAATTTATTGAAGTATATCATTCATACATGAACATACACAAACTATAAGTGATCAGTAAACATCGTGATCTTAAAAAACAAACATGCACAACATCATACAGGGCTCCCACACATCACCCCCCCACAAACACCCTGCATTGTTGTGAAACATTTGTTAACATATCATGAAAGAGCATTGTCAAAGTATTACTACTAACTATAGTCTGTATCTTCCTCCCCTATACACTTTTTTAAGGATTTATTTATTTATTTATTTATTTATTTACTTTGATCCATTTTTACCAACCCCCACCCTTTTTGCTGTTTCTGTGTCCATTCGCTGGACAACTCTCTGTGTCCATTTCCTGCCCTCTCTTCTCATCCTTCTCCTCCTGTCTTCACTGGGATTCAATCCACAGAATCTCCAATGTGGGAGAGAGGTGTCCTACTGCCTGCACCACCTTAGTTCCTGTTTTTTTGGTATGTCTCATCTTGGCTCTCCCTTGTATCACTCTCCTGTTACATCATCATCTTGCGTGGCTCGCGGGGCCTGGTGGCCCACACGCCTTCTATATTTTTCTTTTTTTAAATTTTTACCGGGAGGTTCCGGGGATCGAACCCAGGTCCCTCCATATGGGAGACAGATGCCCAACCACCCGAGACACATCCATCCCCCTGCTATATCTCTTAAGGCTGATGAAAGATACCCAAAGTTACAGTCTTTTCCCATCCAGGATGGTCATATAATAAATCAGGCTTATTTTATCACCAGCATTCTAAAAACCAGACCTAGGGAGAAAAACTAGGTTTGGGGACACATGCATGGTTCCTAATATAGCGAATGTTTGGCCTACCCTGATTATCACAAAATCAGGACAGCGAGAATATTTGCATTCTATAGTTTTTATTTGAGAATTACCTGCAAAGCAAACAACAGATTATTTTGCATCTAAATTGCAATATATTTCTGTCTTTGGGGAATGATTTTGATTTTTGGCAACAGTCAAAAGTCATTTGGAATTCATGGTTAATGGGATGAGGAGCTCTAGCTGGGTTTGGGGTAAGAAACATGGGTAATTGTATAGTAATGAGATGAGGTTTTTCTTGACTTGTAAAGGGGAGTCCCACAGGATCTCTGGCAATAGTGGCAACATAAGAGCAGGTGCCAACCTCCCAGTGTGACCATTCCACAGTGGCTACACTCAGGTGAAGTCCGAGCCCAGCATTTGTAATTATGGAACCTCTTCTCAGGACTCCATCATTACTTCCTGCATTGCCCCAGGGGCAGGTGTCAGTGTATTTCAGAGTGGATCTCTAACCCCCTTCTCTCTTCATCAGGCCCACCTGGGCCTGATGTGACTCCATGGCCAAGACCTTCAAAAGGAAGGTTAGGGGGAGGGCAAAGCATGGCATGGCAATGGAAAGATCCCCCAGACTGCAGTCAGAAAGATCTGGGTTTGCACGTGGCACTGCCTTTTACCAGGTATGGGCTAGGACTCATTTGTAAAGGAGGCTCTTTCTTCCCAGGATTGTTAGGAGAAATGGAGAATATACATATTTACACACACACATATACAAACACACGGAGACATATGATGGAACTAACATAACTAACATTTACTATTTACTCTGTGCCAAGTACTGTGTTGTATATGCATGTGGCAGACCCTGCTGATTGGCCACCCAGAAGCCATTTCTCCCTTGCTACCAAAGAGGCTGGAAAGCCAATTACTTGCTTTCTTAGTCTCTCTTGTAGCTATGTGTGATCGTGTGGCCCAGTCCTGGTCACTGAGACATAAGCAGAGGTCTGCTGGTAGTTATTGGGAAAGCTTTTGCTTTCCTGATGAAACAAGACTGCTGAGTCTGAACTGTCCTGCCTTGAACTTGGAGGTGATGGTTGGGTGTAGTAGCCGTCTTGAAATCAAGACAGAAAGGCCAAAGGAGCACCCCTGGAGTTCTGGTTTTGTCTGAAAATAAGGCCCTATTTGCTTAATCCACTGTTAGTTATCACTGCTTGCAACTAAAAATATTCCAATACACATGCCTAAACTGTGTCCACACATATCAATGCTCAATAAAGTGTAGCTATTTATACTTATATTCACAAGCAACTCTTCCTTCCAGACAACTAATAACATTAATGATGGTCATCCCTTCTATTTATGCAGCACTTGACAATTTTCAAAAGATTTTCACATCTGTTTCATTTGATCCTCCCAACTGTGCCGCGAAGTCTCCTCTTAAATGCAAAAGGATGTTTAAGAAGTACTTTTGGAATGCTTACATGTTGCATTTAAGTTTGTCTTCTCCTTTCCTTTCTTTCTTCCTTCCTTGTTTCTTTCCTTCCATGCCAGTGCTGGGCCTATGTTTCTCAGATCCATCCCTCACCCTTGCCCTGCTCTGTTCTGCTCTGTAACAGAGGGAAGTTGATCCATCGTGGCTGTGAATCCAGTCTCCGAGATATCTGGCTTCCAGCTGAGTTTGGCCAGTGGGAAGAACTAGCAGGAGATTGGAGGTGGGTGGATGGGGGAGGAAGAGGCCAGGGCATTTCTTTTCTTCCCTATCTGCTTCAGGTGACATCTCTGGCTACCTGTCCTCCGTGGCTCCTGCTCCCACTAACAGGCCTGCTATGGTTCAAGTTTCTGATGAGTAACAGGACCCTGGGTCCTGGTGACACTGCCTTGGCCTCTTTGGCTTATGGGTGGCAGTGGTCTTTTTCTCTCGCTAATCTCTGGGATGCCTCTGAGTACCACTAGACATGAAGGAAGAAGAGATGGGGCTTCAGTGCCAGCCGGGTGAGGAAGATAGAGCTGAGACCTGTACATAAAGTCCTGGGTTTAAAAACACTGCCCCTTCTATGAAAAAGAGACTGGGAAAACTTTACCTGAGGGTTAGAGAAGTCACAAGGAAGCCTCAGGGCTGCAGATCCTGGGGCGGGGGAATAAATGGCACTCAGGAGAATTGGAAACCCCAATTCCTGTCACATGCAGATCTAGGCTTTGGGTTTACTCCACCTGTATGTACAGGCACCCCACTGAGATAAATTGACATAAAATCTGGTCTAGAACATTAAAATTCTTACGTTAAGGCTGAAGCAAATTCAAAATAGCTCGGTAGGGATGCTTTAAAAATCCAGGGCTTGTAGGATCCATTAGGAAAAATAATCACAGATGAAGATACTTGCAAAAAAGTGACAAACCACCTGACAAGAAATGACCAAAATGGGGAGTCAGCAAACTAGAGAGAAGAGGGTAAATAATAGAATTCTCTGAAAGAGATTATGAAATAAGAATGGTTAAAATAGAGAGAGAAAATAAGGAATAGAAGCCATAATAAAGGAACAGAATAATATGGGGGTGGGGGAGAAGAGTTGGGAGATTTGAAAAAGAACCATATAGAATTTCCAGAAATGAAAACATGGTTGTTGTTGAAATTTAAAAAATGAGTTAAACTACATATTACATCTAGCTGAGGAGAGAATTAGAAGAGACATTTGAGGAAATTACCCAAAATGGAGTAAAGAGAGATAAAGAGCACACATGAACCAAAGTATAAGAGAGATAAAGGATGAAATGAGAAAGTCCAGCATAGGTCTAATAGGAGTTCTAGAAAGATTTGATAGAAGGAATGAGAGAAAATCATTATTAAAAATATTATGCTGATGATTTTCCACAACTGAAGAAACATACTAAGACGATCAATAAATATTTTCATACCTAGCCACACCCTGATGAAGCTGCAGAACACAAGGAAAAGAGAAAAATATAAAAATCCTCAGCAGAAAAGGAACAGATTACCAAAAGGGATGGTGTTAGCTACAATGACATAAATCTTCTCATCAACAATAATGGGAACCAGAAAACAGTAGGATAATATCTTTAAAGTGTGGAAAGAAAATACACAATTTCTATACACAGTTAAATTCATAACTGAGAGCCAAATTTTCAGACATTTTCAAACAAGCAAAGACAATGAGTATACCTCACACATTCTTTGCTGAAACAAAACTAAAGGATATATTTCAGTAAGAACAATATTGAATCTGGATGCAAGGAGTGGGATACAAGTGTTACACTGGAGCCAGCTCAAATAGCCCTTGAAAGCCCATTGTTAAAATTTCAACAGGGGGAAACAGAGAGAGATTGAGAGGTGAAGAATTTTCTTGTTTGTTTGTCTGTTTTTTGTTTATTATTATTATGGAAATAATCAAAATGCTCTAATAATGATTGAAGTGATGAATGCACAACTATGTGATTATACCAGATATCACTGGTTGTACACTTTGGATGAATTGTATGCTTTATTAATATGTATCAATAAAATTGATTTGTTAAAAAAAATTCAGGAATTTTTAGAACCAGTTGCAAACAGCCATTATTTAAAAATTGAATTATATAAACTTATAATTAAATGAATTATTTCTAAAACAAAGATAAAAATCCTCAAAGCATAACACTTTAATTATTCCACTACATTTTCCTATTCATATGCTCTTGAAGTTATTTATGTCTAGTGTATCTATATGGTAGAAACACTATATAATGGTGTCTTACTGTGCATCTCTTCCCAACTCCACATACAGTAATTTTATGTCTGTAGCTTGAAATCAGACATGGCAAGAGTATTTATATCACAGAATTTGATTTGTACAAATCACAGCTTCCTCAACTCCACCACATGAAAGCTGGTTGTTATTTATTAGCATACTATTGAATACAAGAAATAATGGTTTTCACTCCTAGGTATATACCCAAGAGAATGGAAAACTTAAGCCCACACAAAAACTTGTACATGGATGTTCACAGCAGCATTATTCATAATAGCCAAAAGGTAGAAACAACCTAAATATCCATCAACTGATAAATAGATAAACAAAATGTGGTATATTCTTACAATAGAATATTATGCAGCCATCAAAAGGAATGAAGTACTGATACATGTTGCAACATGGATGAACCTTGAAAACTTTATGCTAAGTGAAAGAAGGCAGACACAAAAGACCGTTTATCATGGGGGAACAGATGTGGCTCAAGCAGTTGAGCAGCTGCTTCCCACATAGAATATTCCAAGTTTGGTTCCCAGTGCCTACTAAAAACAAAAAAACAAACAAAAATGCCAACTCAGGGTTGCCAGTGGGCTTAGTGGTTGGGCTGAGTGC